>BSSO01008065.1:0-10439 GCA_030267885.1 Mesembryanthemum crystallinum | reverse complement strand
TTTACTCACCTTACCCATGGACCAGATAGACCTAACTGACTAGTAGGAATTGTTCTGAATCATTTCTATTGCCTGATCTAGATCACATCACTTCTGATTAAAACAAAATCATTTCTGCACTCCAGATTTCCCAGCATATAAAAGCATCCAACGTCAACCAGTGACAGGTCCTTCAGGGAATATCTTCCAAGAAAGGATTAGGTTCTGAACAGAATTTGGCTTACAGCCTTCCATATGGCACCACTCCTTAAAATCCGCCTGAACTGTCTTGCTGAACTTACAGTGGAGGAATAGATGATCACTATCCTCTATTTTGCCATTTTGGAAGGTGCACAACTGATTCTGCACAAGCTACCAGGAACCCACCAAACTGGAGGAATAGATGATCACAATCCTCTTTTTTGCCATTACGAAAGGTTCACAAGGGGCAACTCCTCTTACAACCAAGTTGCTTTGGTTGCCACTTGATTCCGCACAAGCTACCAGGAACCCACCAAACTGGAGTATTTGCGGGTGAACTCTGTGAGTATTATAGTTACCTTTTTAAGCTTAAAGAGCTTGTATGGGATGGGCTTGAAGCCTTGAACGGGAGGTGTTTGGAATAAATGATTGTTTTGTTCATTATATACTACACAAGGCAGTCACTGGCTAAATGATGAGCTAGAGGTGAAATAGCTTCTTATTGATGGCAGACTAGAAACAGAAAGTTTGAATGGGAAAGAATATTTCCTTTTTCTTCTTTTCCAACTATTGATGTGATTGCCAATCTCTGTTTGTGGAGTATGTCATACACTTCTTAAACATTTTTCTCGTGATTAACCCTTTTGCATTGACACTCGGGATTTTTTTTGCTTAGCTTGTAGAACAACACAAAAGACCTTGAAAACAAGTTTGGATTCACAAAGGACTTAGAGTTTGGGAAATGTGTCCCGATAGGATCTTAACACACCCAAGTATGTATATCTTGTATGTATTGTTGATTATTTTTCTTTCTTTAATCTGTTATGTGTTTTTTTTTTGAGTGTTTACTCGAATCCATTAAAAGCAATGCTTCCGTCCCCAAGTTCCTATCAGGGGTTAATAATCTCACATTCCCACCCCTCGTCCACCGGCTGTAACTTGCTTAGGTGAACTCCATTACCATTGGAAGGTTGGGATCAGTCCTAGGCTTCTAATAGAGAAACTAAACAAGTCAATAAGAATATTGAATACGTTGCCATAACCAGGCATTCAAGATCATTAAGTATACTTAAGCCCTCTTCATTTCGTCGTTACCATTCCGCATTCTATGAATAGGGATGTATTGTAGTTTGACCTCTCTGATCATGTTTCAAAGTTTTGCAATTCTATGGAACGATATTTGTGTGAGGATTTGAGGTAGAGCTACTGCTACCTGTATGGTCTTAAACACATGATTCTAGTAGTTAGTTTCTTCTTTGGTAAGTTGACCCTTAGATTCGTCTTTAGTAAATTGACCCTTTTTTGGTTTTTTAAAGTTTCTATTTTCAAACTGTGAACAATAATCAGAGGCCTTGCACATCTTTGTGAGTGTACTCATCCTTGCCATTTGGACATTGTTGTTGGAAAACTATTTTTAACATAAATCATCTTTTGTTTTTGGTGGGGGAAGGGGGAGAGGAGTTATTGTTTCTCTAGTAACTTTTATGTTGATGTTCTAGTCGAGTTATAGAGGCCTGGGCTGATAAGGAGGTGAAGGTTCTCTGGTGATGTGCAATGTATGTTGTTGTTTGGTGTCTGTGGACCAAGAGGAATAACCGGACTTTCCGGAATATGTATCTCTCTGAAGGTTTGGTTTGGGAGAAAATTGTCTATCTTGCTTCTGTATGGGTTTTTGAACATAGAAATTTTCTCGGAATCCCTTTGTCAAAAGTACAGAGGGATTGACGAGCTTTACTTCTTTGATTTATCTTTCATGAGGACTTCTTGTTCTCCTTGTGATACACAGTTGATTCTTTATTGATTCGGTTACCTTTTTTCTTCCCCCCAAATTTAAAAGTTAGTTCATACTAATTTGATGTATTTTTGGAGTTGGCTACATGCCCCTCTCCTTTTTCTTTTTCTTTTTTNTTGAGCTCAGATTCAAAAACCTTGAACTTAGCTTAAGTTGGCTTTTGGTCCCCCTAGCTGATAATTGTTTTTAGTGGGTAACAGTAGGACTCAGACCTAGTGAAAATGTAAGCTATGTTATTTGAATCTAGAGTAGGAGTTAAAAAGCAATGGCTTTGAATCGAGTAGGTGCTGCTCATTCCCTCCTTTAGGCTTGTTTTTGCCTCCTCTATCAAACACCTGAATGATATTTGAAGCTGTATTATTTAGCTAGCACAAGCTCATTTTAGGTGTGGATATTGTATAAATTGATTATAGTTTTGTGAAAGAAATGATCAATTTGGATGTGGGTTTTAAACACTCTTGTTGTTGTTGTGTTGCTGGTCCTCTCTCTACCATGATTTGGATGGATTTTATCTTCATAAACATTGGTGTAGTGATTGGTCATCACCTACTATGTCCTTAGTTTGTTCCTCATTGATCTCTCAAATTTCTTTGTGAGACAGATCCAACCTTCCTCTATTTTATTGTTAGATCATGCTATTTAAGCACTAATTCTGGGATCCTCAAGTTTGAGAAATTACTCTGTAAGGAATACAGGATTAAAGCCTTATTGCTTCATGTTTCAGGCTGTGGCTGATGTCACACAAATGGAATGGAAAGATTTCTGTGCTAGTAAGATACTGTTCAACTTACTCTTTTCCGTGACTCAGTATGTGAAAACCTTCTATTTATCGCATGGTTGATTTCTGATTAACCAAAAGGAACCTGCAACTATCCTACAGTGATCAGCTTTGGCCCAAAGCTTTCTAACAGTCTGCTATTGGAACAACTCAAAGTTGAGTTTTGACCTCAATCACTATGGTTTTGGTGCAAACAGTTAATAAGAGGTAATCTGCAGTGCCAATTATCTCATCCCCAAAATCAAAGACGACTGAGAATCAGAGGGGGTTAATGAATGTTGGATTTAGATTGGGTTTGAGGGTGATCTTCAGATGAAAGATGAGTATACAATAGGCAATGAAGATCCCAAAAATCAAAGACGACTGAGAATCAGAGGGGTTAGTGAATGGTGGATTTAGATTGCGTTTGAGGGTGATTTTCAGACGAAAGATGAGTGTACAATAGACAATGAAGTTTAGTTTTTAACTTCGGGTAGATATGTGATTATCCTCATATGACAAGTCATGTGAGATGGAAGCTGATGCAGACATGCAGTATTACTTTTATTACCATGCTAGGATCTTGGGGACTATTTTCTGCATATATATGTTAAGGTTTCCACCTTTTTTTTTTTTTTTTTTTTTTTTGATATGATTTAAGTTGATGCTAAAGTTCTGGTCAAGTTTTCACCTTTTCTGTAATCTTATGTTGACCAATCAACTTAGACAGAGTATATTGTTACCTTTATCCTGAAGTAATAGTCTAGTTTCTGAACTCCCACTTCTGGAAATCCTAAAATTGTTGCTACTTTTGTCTTGTAGAAAAATATCACCTCCATTTTCATTATTTGGCAAAGACTCTATATTAAACTTGCTTATCATTTGAAAACCCGACAATTATATTGGTTGCTAATAGACCATGGTATGTTTGATGATTAAGGTATCTACATTAACTTGAGAGGTTTTTTTGGTGGTATTTGTCGTATGAGACATGGCATATCCAGTAACTATTGCTACACAATAACAAGAAGATGCAGAGTGAACCTTGCTGCTGGCGGGATTTGGGGTGGTTATGATGTATGCAACTTTACCCCTAACATCAAAGGGGTTGTTTCCAAAAGACTTGCAACTGTTGGTCTGATCAGAAGTTTCTGTTAGCATATGGATGGTTGGGGATTCGTGGGCGGAGAATATTGCTATTGTATGTACTACAAATGTCAACTCAAGATTTTTTTTTTATCATTCTTTATGTTTGTAATTTGTTGGAATGTTGTTTTACGTTAACTGGGCTAAGTACTTTGTAATCCTTTAAAATTTAGCTCATGGGTTTTTCTCTTGTATGAAGCTCTAAAGGAAAATCGTGCATTTGTTTGATGATGGATTTTATTAGTGCTTGAATTGTGGTAGCTTATAAGGACATTTGAAAATGCATGTAAAGGGTTCCTGTGTTTATACCCACCATGTGGTTATCTCCAGAAGGGAGTAGGCTCATGGAGGATATCTAGATGTCAGCCATCAACTGTATTGAGGAACAATGTGTTTCATTGCGTATATCATTTTCTTACTGTTGTCTGTGTGGAATATGTGGTCGACTCTGGATTACTCGTGCAGAAATTCTGCTATATATATCAGCACACGTACTGTAAGTTTGCGAGTGACCATCGTGCAAAACCCCATTCTTGATCTTCTGCATCCCAGAATATGTTGATTGGTTAAACATCCAGAAAGGTCATACCAAGTAGGCACTTTTTGATATATTATCATTTTTGTGCCCTTTTTGAGGTTTTGTAGCCTTGGTGAGATGCTTACTATGACTATCTCAACATTGATACTGGAAAGTTCAAGCCCTAGTTGAACACGAGGGACTTGGGTCTGTATGCTGGTCTAGCTGTCTTGTCTGCTGTAGTTAGCTTGAGGAGCTATGCCTTGTTGCTTGGAGCTTGAAACTGGGATTATCAAGGCCAAAACCACAAGTCATAGAACCTTGGCTCTTTTACAGTCTAGTTTACATGTAGGAGTTCAATTTCTTACTTACCCCTCCCCTTCTAATACAGGTGCTCTGGATCTCTGCAGTTATGGCAGTGGATCCAGATTCTAGATGTATAATATAACTAAGTAAAATCTTTATTGCAGCAATCTGCAACCAGGGCGCACAGAGGGCAATCTAAGGGATCTTTCATAAGCACGCTCTAGTTCTCCCTGAGCTTCTTGCCTCACCCTTATTAGCAAGTCGTCCTAGCTGATCCGTTGTTGCAGTCCTGTCAGTGCTTATATGGCACAAACAGGCTACTGTAGTTAGCCCTGTGAAGGCCGCAATATAAGCCCTGTATTTGCAGATCTTCCTGTTGTGAAGTGCTTAACCATTCTAGAGTAGAACCCTGAAAGAACAATCAGCGAACGGTCTCTTCCACTGTGTTGCAGGAAAAACAGAGGTTTTTCAGTTAGCTACATCGTGATTTTCCTTGGGCATTAGGAAGTTTTTGAAGAACTGCTAACCGTAAGCAGTGTGGGCTGATTTGAGAAACTGCTCCAAACATCTCAAGATGATATGCCTACATGTGTGGTGCAATATTTTGCATGTTCTGAAGGATTTCTGCTTAAAAAAAATTAATTTATCGTTTTTAAAACATGGTAGAAAAAGTGGAATCCCTTGTCGTAAAGGATACTTGAAAATCCTCTTAAATTTTCTTTTGCTTGAATGAAGCCTCTGCAACTCCTACCTTCTGAAAATCCTCTGATTTTCTCTCCATGAATAAACTCTCTGCGGCTCTGCCTATTCTAATTATGTCATTACTGAAAGATGTATCTGAGTGAACATACCTTCATAATGAGTAGTATAATGAAAGTATTTGCTGCATTTAAACTGGAATGGGAGACTTTTTCAGAATGGCAAATTAAAGGATTCATTTTTGTTAATCAACTTTGGCTATTTGGATGTGGAAGTTACCAATACTGTGGCATGATTAGATCTTATTTGGCCTGTTATTTGCTTTCTAGTTAATGGGCATCAAGATGGTTGGAACTAACTCAGGTTCATTGTGAACATGTTCAAGTAACTTCTGTTTAATACTCTTTGCAGATGTGCCAATTTGCTGCCCAGATCTGCTGGCTACTTCTGTGGTGCATCAACTTGAAAGCTGATTTTAAACTTGTACATTCGTACCGCTACAGGTTGCGGTCAAGGGGAAGCCCTCAAGTTCTCTCACTTATTTTATCATCCTAACGTCTCAAGCGCAGGTACAAATAATATTCTTTCACTTGCAATTTGTTATCTTTCTCTCTCCTTTCTGTAGGGACCTTGAAGATCGAGACAGTTGCATGGCAGCCTTCATGGCTGAACTTGTCTGCTTAGACCGACCTCTCTCAGGTCAGTTATTTTTTATTTTATTTTTTTTTCTGAATACCCTTTCTAGAGATGAATTGTTGAATAGGAAACTCACAAAAATGATATTTATGTATCATTTATTTCTACCAAACATCCAGCTTATGTCTCATCAACATCCTCTGATTGATTGCTACTTCCATGTGATGGTGCCCCCCCTCTCAACTCAAGAGAAGGACCTCGAGGAAGAGATACCGCGATGTATGGCATTAATTAGACTATGCTTTTTCTCCTATATATACCCATCTTGACGTGGAGACAGTTGAGAGACTAGACAAAATTATGGTTAAGAATTAGTTTTGGGTGATTTTAGCTGGTTGGATTGTGGTGTTGATGAAATTGATTACTTATCAGGTTGGTAAACTGGTTGGTGCAGGGGCAGTTGCAGTTTGCTGTCAACATATGCTCTTTTAGTCGAAGCTCAAGATATTGATGGGAACTGCCAATGCAAATCTTGCTAACAAGTCGATTAATCCTGCGTCTTCCTGGAAAATTTTCTGCTGCTTTTATTTGCTGTTGACGACGTAAGTTCATATACTTGGTGATAATTTGACCAAAATAATGGAAATTCATGAAAGGAGCATTTTATAGATGATAAAATGCACAATTTGACTGATATGGTTCTTGAAGATGTGAAAATTCTCACTGATATGCGATGTATGGTATTCGAAATTGGTTATTAAATCCCAACAGCCTTTAGTGTTTGGTCACTATTATTTGTCATCCACCTTAAATGTTATAATAGTAAAACACAAAATATTATATCAGGTGGCATGATATATCAAGCGAATATACTGGTAGTCTATAAAATGGTTTTGGTAAGTCAAATATTGGTACTGAGGACCAAAAACTATTATCGCTTTTCTTTTTACCTATTACCACTCCAGTACTGTTTTTTTGCTTACCCAATACTATTTTTTTATTTGCCCATTACTCGCCTGATATATCAGGTTGCCTGATAAGAGAATAATTGGAAGCTGAGGGTGAGGAGGGATGATGCTAAAGGGTGAGTTGCAAAAAAAATAGGCTTATTGAATCCTCAATCGTGTTTGATTTCCTGCAAATGTTAGGTTAGGTTGATTATTTCATGTGAATCATGAGGTAAACATGGGACAACATGGCTTGTAGTAATCACCTAAACAAACTTTGATTAAGTTAATTATTGAAGGATAAGATGCTAAAAATGGAGGTAAACTAATGAAGGATGACTACACATTATTACAAAAACTAATGAATCAGAAACAAGATCCGGAGAATCAGAACTAACACTCCAAATTAGGCATAAATTTTTTTGTTATAGCCCTCATTATTATTGGTGTTTTGCTCAATAAAATGAGTTACATGTTTTGCCATTGACTCTTTGTCAGTTTTGTCACCGGGAAAAATGGTAAAAAGTTACATGTAATAATAATTGCACTAATTAACTTCAATTTTAGGTCAAACATCTATTCTTATGATTTGCCACTGAATTTAGGAATCCCTTTTTAAGTGATGGATTTGACAAAACCCTTTTTCTAATTGGTTAAGGGTCTTTTCTGATTGTGATTGGTGGGTAATTACTGATTTATAGGATATGTGATTTTTTCTCCATTTTCCTGTGGAATAATAGGGTTGAACGTGGACGGTTATAACCTTTGTTTTGGCCAATACCAGTTTTCCTTTTATTATTACAAACTTGAATTGGCTCATCACTATCATGGTTCATGTCATAAAGGTTATCCTAATGTTTCATGTTAAAAGAACAAAAATATCTTGAATCTTATCATGTTGATTTCTATGATATGTTTATGATTTGAGATTGAAAGATGTTTTCAGAAAATTATTACACCCGTTGTACAATTGAATCTTATCCATGTTGATTTATATGATATTTATGATTTGAGATTGAAAGATGTTTTCGAAAAATCATTATATGTATACATATACATATGATGTACCATTTTACTTTTGTACAAATAATTGTGTGCACCCGTCATACAATGGATTTCTTCTGCAATTAAGAAGTGAATGCAAAAGGGCTTTTGAGGTTTATTATTAGGTTTCAAGTTTAGATATTATTTTATATATATCTCACTACATTGTAATTTAACGTATAACGGGTGCACACGATATTTTCTCTTTACTTTGTTGATATGGTTGTTGACACTATGATAATTGCTGGCTACCTATTATTTTAAAAAAGATTAGTCTAAAATGGATGAAAGTTTTTTGATAAACCTTCACTTTAAAATCAGCTGGTAGCAATAATTTGTTAATTTTTGTCTACAATCCAAAAGTAATTTCTCAAATCAATTTTCTAAATCATGATCTGTTGATGATGGTTAATCTATGAAACAAGATACATCAACTTCGAATTTCTATAATTTGTGACATTGAACTTCGAGGTAACATCATCAATAATATTTTCCTATTGTACTATTTCATAACTCATTAATAGTATGAAGTAACAAGTTAAGTTGAATGACATACCCATTTGTTTGATGAATGTGATGACAATACCATCCATCCTATTATACTTTTCAAGTAATAATAATAATAATAATAATAATAATAATAATAATAATAATAATAATAATAATAATAATAATAATAATAATAATAATAATAATATCACTTTCACATTAATATAATAGGAGAAAAGCTAATAATAATGAGATTGCTACTAAACAAGAGCCTTATTCTTGATGTGAATCTGAATCACAAAACTTTTTAACTCATCATATCTTATTAGTCCAATTCATAAGCAATAATGATACCAAAAGAGTGTTGGTAACAAACACCTCTAAACAATTGACACATTTTGACAAGAGAGGTAAAAATCATATGGCAGTGAGATTCTGGCAAAGTCAACACTAAGATATGCCTAGCCTAGCATATTATTGACACAATCCCCTCTTTTATTTTATTTTTTTCATTTTGGGTGGCAACATTATTATTCTTAGCTCATGTTTCTTAATAAATGATGAGCCAATCATATAAACAAGACCCCAATTGCTCAATATTGGTCCATGACAGCCAGACAGGGGTCAGAAAATTAACAAGGGCAAATATGAGCCAGCTCAATCCCTTGGGAATGATGCACCCAATTGGACCCTAAAACAACCACCAAAAAAATAAAAATAAAAATTAATTAAATGAAAAAATTGAAAAAAAAAAAAAAGGAGAAAAGAATATGAGATGATTTTTCTATGAGAATTAATAGGATCTTGTTAATGCCATAATTATTAGAAGAAGTTGTGAGGATAAAAATGATAGCCCACCCCTCACCCTCTCCATGAACTGGCCATGAATATTTGGTGCAGAATTTGTCTTGTTCATGATATGCTGGTTATATATGGACCACTTTGATCTTTTTTTGTTTATTAGATGTTTCTTGTCGAATTGAAAGTCTCAAAAACAATTGGAGATACTTGAAGGAATTGTATGTATATATGAAATCTTCGTTTTGTCACATGGATCTTCTATCTTAGATTCATTGCATGTTGAGGTTGGCTCTATTGATTCCACTTGGCATAGCTTTCGTTATGTTATGATAATATGTCTGTTTATTGTGGTACATACGTGTCATGGAACCAACTCACCCAAATATTAATAGTCCTTTTATTGTAGATTTTGTGGAATGATTTATAAATGGAAATATGATTGGGATAAGGAGAATTTCTAATCGATTTGAATTGTTTCACACGTAACAAACTATTTCTCTATGACTTTCTTTTGTGGAATTGTAACAATCCTTATTGGTCATTAATATAGAAGTGCAAGGTAATTCATTATTTTGGTTATGTTTGACTTGGATTTTTATGAGACAAATACTAGCGTGTTAAATAAAATCATAAGAAAGAGTAAGACGTATCAATGTAGGATGCATATTAAAGGTTACAAACCTCCAAGAAATCTTTACCTTTATCACATTATCAAAAATTTTTAATTTTTTAGATCTCTCTTTACCTACTTTTCAATTTCCACTAAGGTTTTTCCCCCCAAACCTTATCATAATCTAAGAACCACATTTGTCCAAACAAAACCAGGTTTAATGAAATTTGGTTTAGTGCGTTTCTATTAAGATACTCCATCTGTCCTTGAATAAACTTTCCAGTTTCCTCTTTGGTACGTCCATGAATAAACTTTCCACTCCTTTATTTGGCCAATAATTGTCACACATGTTACAAAAATAACCCTCCTTTATATTTGCCTTTAAAACTTTATTCTCTCATCTTTCACTTTATATAAGGGGTAGAGAGTAATTTTGCCTCATCCTTGGTATGTGTGCATAAAGCAACTGGAAAGATTATTCAAGGACGGAGGGAGTAAAATTTATTCAATCATAA
>BSSO01008064.1:0-10440 GCA_030267885.1 Mesembryanthemum crystallinum | reverse complement strand
AGTAGTTGTTCGTTAAGTGGTGTTGTTGTGGACTTACTTGCTGTTTTATCATTATTTTGCCATTTCCCCGTCCCCGTGCCCATTTCCGTGCAACATCGGTGATGGGCCCTGGGCAGTCGCCCTGGTTGCCCAGTGTCAGGGCCGGGGGTGGGCTTGAGTTTTTGAATACAAAGCCACCTCCTAATTATGTTGCTGGGTTGGGTCGTGGTGCGACCGGGTTCACCACCCGGTCGGATATCGGTCCTGCCAGAGCAGCCCCCGACTTGCCCGATCGGTCCACCACTACAATCGGTGGAGCTGCTGCCCCAAGTGGTGTTGCTGGTCGCGGGCGGGGAAAAGGGGCTGCTGAGGAAGAGGAGGAGGAGGAGGGAGAGGAGAAGGGATATGATGAGAACCAGAAGTTTGACGAGTTTGAGGGGAATGATGTTGGGTTGTTTGCTTCTGCTGAGTATGATGAGGATGATAAGGAGGCTGATGCTGTTTGGGAGGCTATTGATCAGAGGATGGACTTGAGGAGGAAGGATAGGAGGGAGGCGAGGTTGAAGGAAGAGATTGAGAAATACCGGGCTTCCAACCCGAAAATTACGGAGCAGTTTGCGGATTTGAAGAGAAAGTTGCACACTTTGTCGGCCGAGGAATGGGATAGTATCCCTGAGATTGGGGATTATTCCTTGAGGAATAAAAAGAAGAGGTTTGAGAGTTTTGTGCCCGTGCCGGATACTCTTCTTGAGAAAGCTAGGCAGGAGAAAGAACATGTGACGGCCCTTGATCCCAAGAGCAGGGGTGTTGGTGGGACAGAAACTCCTTGGGCACAAACCCCTGTTACTGACTTGACTGCTGTTGGTGAGGGCAGAGGTACTGTTTTGTCATTGAAGCTTGATCGGCTATCTGATTCTGTGACAGGGCAGACAGTTGTTGATCCAAAAGGTTATTTAACGGATCTCAAGAGTATGAAGATTACCAGCGATGCAGAGATATCGGATATTAAGAAGGCCAGGTTGCTGCTGAAGTCTGTTATACAGACCAATCCCAAGCACCCTCCAGGGTGGATTGCGGCTGCAAGATTGGAGGAGGTTGCTGGCAAGATTCAGGTCGCTAGGCAGTTGATGAAGAAAGGGTGTGAGGAGTGCCCCAAGAATGAGGATGTCTGGTTGGAGGCGTGCCGTTTGGCTAGTCCTGATGAAGCCAAGGCTGTGATAGCCAAGGGAGTGAAAGCAATCCCGAATTCTGTGAAGTTGTGGATGCAGGCTGCTAAACTAGAGCATGATGATGCAAATAAGAGCAGGGTGTTGAGGAAGGGACTTGAAAATATACCTGATTCAGTGAGGCTGTGGAAGGCAGTTGTGGAGCTTGCTAATGAGGAGGATGCTAGGCTGTTGCTTCAGAGGGCTGTGGAGTGCTGTCCCTTGCATGTAGAGCTGTGGCTTGCTCTTGCCAGGCTGGAAACATATGACATGGCGAAGAAGGTACTCAACAGGGCTAGGGAAAGGCTCCCGAAGGAGCCAGCTATTTGGATTACTGCTGCAAAGTTGGAAGAAGCTAATGCAAATACTGCAATGGTTGAGAAGATCATAGAAAGGGGTATCAGGGCCTTACAAAGAGAAGGAGTTGTTATTGATAGGGAAGCTTGGATGAGGGAAGCAGAAGCTGCTGAGCGTGCTGGGTCTGTTGTCACGTGCCAGGCCATTATTAAGCACACTGTTGGTATTGGAGTAGAGGAAGAAGATAGGAAGAGGACGTGGGTTGCTGATGCTGAAGAATGCAAGAAGAGAGGGTCTATTGAAACTGCAAGAGCTATATATGCTCATTCTCTTTCTGTCTTTTTGACCAAGAAGAGTATATGGCTCAAGGCTGCACAACTTGAGAAGAGTCATGGGAGTAGAGAATCTCTTGATGCCTTGTTGCGGAGGGCAGTGACGTATGTGCCTCAGGCTGAAGTTCTGTGGCTTATGGGTGCAAAAGAAAAGTGGCTCGCTGGCGATGTGCCCGCAGCTCGGGCCATTCTTCAAGAGGCTTATGCTGCAATCCCCAACTCTGAGGAGATATGGCTAGCTGCTTTCAAGCTGGAATTTGAGAATCACGAACCTGAAAGAGCAAAAATGCTCCTTGCTAAGGCCCGAGAAAGAGGAGGCACCGAAAGAGTGTGGATGAAATCAGCCATTGTTGAGAGAGAACTTGGTAACACCGCAGAGGAGAGGAGGCTCCTTGATGAAGGTCTGCAACGCTTCCCATCATTCTTCAAGTTGTGGCTGATGCTTGGGCAGCTTGAGGAGCGGCTTGGACAGCAGGCAAAGGCAAAGGAAGTTTATGAGACTGGAATTAAGAACTGTACCCACAGCATTCCTCTCTGGCTTTCACTCTCTAACCTTGAGGAGAAGATGATTGGCCTGAGTAAAGCTCGAGCAGTTCTGACTATGGCTAGGAAGAAGAATCCTCAGAATCCTGAACTGTGGCTTGCTGCGGTTAGAGCTGAGCTCAGGCATGGCAATAAGAGGGAGGCGGATATATTGATGGCAAAGGCTCTCCAGGAATGTCCTAGTAGTGGTATCTTGTGGGCAGCCCAAATTGAGCTGGTTCCTCGTCCACAACGTAAATCCAAGAGTGCAGATGCACTTAAAAAATGTGACCATGATCCCCACGTCATAGCTGCTGTCTCCAAATTATTTTGGCATGACAGGAAAGTGGACAAGGCAAGGAATTGGCTGAACAGGGCAATAACACTTGCCCCAGATGTTGGGGATTTCTGGGCATTGTACTACAAATTTGAACTTCAACATGGGACTGAGGAGAACCAAAAGGATGTACTGAAACGATGCGTTGCTGCAGAGCCAAAGCATGGTGAGAAATGGCAGGCCATTTCAAAGGCAGTTGAGAATGCTCACCAGCCAACTGAAGCAATTTTGAAGAAAGTTGTAATAGTGCTGGGGAAGGAAGAAAATGCTGCAGAGAACAACAAACACTAGGTTCTTCTTTCAAGTTAAAAATTGTATTGTATCTTCTATCTACCTTTTCCAGGTCCGTGCTTTCTGCACATTCATACCATGAATTTTGTCTGATATCTATATTGTGGCATCTGTCTCTTATAGCTTCTGAAATTCACTGGTGGTACACATAATAACTTGGTGATAAAGAGTTTAGCCAGTTCATCACATTATAACATTATCAAATATGCTTTTAGTTGCTATATTGTATGAGGATTAAATATTTTGTCACTTCATGATGCTAGATGTGTCTGCTCTGGTAATTTTGGCAATTTGTTGTTCTGCTGATATGATATATCAGTAGCAATTGCTGCAGAAGATTGATGTTGGTGGTTTATGACAGTAGTTCACTAGGGAGAAGTGGTGTCTGTTTGGAGTCTGCCACTGAGGTAGAAGATCCAAGTGTGTGGGTGTGGTGTAAGTGGTAGCATTCATTTGTCGAACCCATGCCTTAGGGTGGAGCTACTGAAAGCTTACGTTGTGGGTTGACTTTCTGTGATGTGAGATTCAGAATGACCATGTAGAAAGCGTGAAAGATCCATTGACACCAACTTGCCCACATGTTGTGATTGTTTCATAGTAAAAAGCTTTGGACCTAGCTAGATGTTTGTGGCAAGGTGTAGATATGTATGTTCTGTTCATTTCATCTTTCTCATCTTGCAATTAGTTTACTTCAATTCAATACAATTCAAATTAGTTCGTGAAGTTCTCTAACTTTTTTCCACACATTACTATTCATTCAGTTTAGTGATTCACTATCAGCTGAAATGAACATACCCAGACTCAGTATTTTACTTTTGTGTGTGGCTTGACTTCCCTAAATTGTCAGATTTCATCTTGCAACTCGAAACTCACAGGGGCAGATTGGAAACTCGGGCGAAGTTGTGTATACTTTTGACGCTGCTGTCTCAATTAAGCAGATTGTAGCTGTTCAAAATTTACATATTCATACATATTGGTAATTGCCATTTGCATTTGGCTTTTCAGTTCTTTCTCAGATGATGTATGGGTAGATGATCCTTCCATTTTTTTTTTTTTTTGGTTTGGCCCATTGAAAATGCAATGTTTTGCCTTGCTCAGAGCTGAGGTGCACTCTCTCTCTTGGGCAACTGTCTAGCTTTAGGAAAATCTGAGGGTGCCCTCAGTGCAGTTGGTAATATGAACCTGAGTAAGTTGTCCTCTTAACAGCTGATTGCCTGATTTTTCTTCCCCTCACAGGGCTTGTTGCGTATCTGCTGTAGTATGTATGTTCTTCCAAATGCGCTTTCGTTTTCTTGGTTACCTTAAAGAACACGACCCAATGACATTGACAATGCAGAAGGCTATATGGAGAATTGGTTCTGTAAAATATATGGAGAAGATGCGTGAGATTTGCAGCCAGCTCTCTAGCAGCTTCATCAGCTGAGTGTGTCATCACAATATCCATCTTCTGTGTGATACCTTGTGCGAATATAATCCATGGTTGCTTGGTTATGTATTGATCTAGCAATTGGCGTGTGTGGGGATGTACGTATTAAAAGCTTGTGTCTCTGCTGTAGATAATGATAATACATGTCTATGAACCCTAGTTACTGATGGGTCGAAATCAAGCAGGCAGTTTTTGCGACGAATTCTCTTGCAATGCTTGAACCCAATGAATATGGCGCAAGCCTTTTAAGATTATTGGGAACTTGTTAGCAGTTATTTTTTTTGTTCGACAAAGTACCTTTGGAGGAAGATTTTCCGAACAACAAAGCTAAAAATTATCATCGTCAAAATTATCATCCTCGTCTTTGTGAGGCAATGCAGGAAAAGGGCTAGGAGATGTCACAATCACAGATGGTTTCTGTTCCTCCGAAGGTACTTTGTCGAGCTTATCAGTTAGCATTAGCGGTACAGGGATTATCGCAGAAGAATACGGTGTCAGATTCGCACTAACATCCTCGACATTAAAACAATCCGACCCCATAGAGGGGTTAAGAGCTAAAGGTTGACTAGCCTCGAGTTGGTCAGAACCATGTGCTGACCGAGGCCTAAAGGAATTATCAGGCGATAGGGAAGTTGGGGGAGATTTCGTCGAGATGGTTTTGTCTTTAGACTTAGACGGATCAATCTTTTTGGGCTAGCACCTACCACTGCCGACCCCACCCCCCACCCACCACCGTCGATTTTCTCTCTCCTCTGTTCTCCTTTTTTGGCTGCCCAGTTTAGTGTACTACCATCTGTAGGCGTAAAACCCCTAGATTTGGCAACTGGAAGCGATCTATTNTTTTTTTTTTTCGGGTGTACGAATTTTAATCGATACCACTAAAGTTTGAGAATTTGGTCAAATTGAAAATGGTGAAGATCGATGAAACAGAGGAAAGAGATAAGGAGGAAGAAGAGGGAGAAGGGTGGATTTGCTTTTGTTGAGACTGTGAGGAGCGAAAAGAAAGAGATGCTACTGTTTATTTTATTTATTTTTTTTTATTTTTTTTTTTTTGAATGAGGTAAGAAGAGTACAAGAGAAACTCAGAGCCCCTCTTCTCGAGGCGGCTTCGAGTAAATCATCACTTAAGATGATATCAAGATCATGATGTCTATAATCAGTCCAAAAAACAGAAGAAGTAGAAGAAATGTCCAAGATTTGCCATCCAGTCTGCAGCTCTGTTTCCTTCTCGAAAAATATGCGAGATAGCACAAAGGTTGCAAGTGGCCAAGAAGCGACGGCCTTAATGATGATAGAGTGAATTCTCCAGGGAATAATAATATCACCCCTCATGGATTGGATGACATTAAGGTTGTCACCCTCCACATGAATCTTACGAAAACCCATATTCAAGGTGGTTTTGACACCATTTTGAAGAGCCGTAGCTTTTGTTATAAGAATTGAGTTTGTGTAAAGTGGTTCTGTACTGGCTGCTAGAAAGGAACCATGCTCATCAAGAATAACATAGCCCGCAAAAGCCTTCCCATTGATAAGAGAACCATCAAAGTTGACTTTAACGAAGTTGGTGAGGAGGGACTCCATTTGATGATGACTGTTGATCCACATTTTGAAGATGATGATGAGGAGGGTGGGGGAGGGGGGTTGTCTAAGGATAGAGAATCCAGACTCATACGATGAATCCATTCATTAAAACAGTTGTGGACTCTAACAAAGATACTCACAAGACTGCAATTAATATCCTGGAACACTTTAAGATTCCTTTCTTTCCATATGCTCCAGAGAAGAAAGGAACATTTAATAACATTAGTGTCAGAGGGAGAATCGCGAATCAACTGGTGTAATCATTCCCAAAGGTTACCAGAAGGTACCTCCAATTAGTACCCATCGCATTGGACCACATAGTACTAACAATAGGACAGTCAACAAAGAGGTGATCAAAAGTTTCAACAAAGTTAGAACAACATGGACATTGGTTATCAATATTCATGCCTCTCCTATAGAGAACCTCCTTAATCGGAAGAGCCTTATGAAAAAGCAGTTATAGAAAAAACTTTATTTTGGGATTGATATCAAGCTTCCAAATCCACGAAAATTTCCATTTAAGCGATTGATCTTTCCTAACATCATGACCAAGCCATGTTGCAGATTTAGTCGAAAAAATACCATTTCCAGTGAGACCCGAACACAACTCATCCTCAATATCATGAAAAGGGACATGAATTTTAATAAAGGTCTTAACCAACCTGGAGTGAGACAAAGTTGTAGCTTCGGGATATCCCATTGTTTATTGCTAATGAAATCACTAACTTTGCTATCTGAAAACGGAGCATCATCTATGGATAAATTAGAAGCTTTAAGGATGAATCCAATCCCCAAGAATCGTTGCATAAACTAATTGACTTACCATTACCTAATTTCCATCATAAACCATCATGCAAAAGGTCTCTTGCTCGCATGATTGTTTTCCAAGCACAGGAGTCATTTCCTTTAATTTTATAACTAAAAAAATCCTTAGTACGAAAATATTTAGTGTTCATACTCTTGACCCAAATATTATCTTGTTCAGTAAGAATTCTCCATCCAAGTTTGGCCATGAATGCTTTATTAACAACTTCAGTTTTTTTAAGACCAATTCCCCCACAAGTCTTTGGGGTGCATATTTTATCCCATTTAATCATAGCAAAACACCTTTGGGAGATATCGGATCTTTTACTTTGTTTTGTTTTTGCTTTTTTCATTTTATACTTATTATTTATTTTAGGAAATAGAGATATAGGGGAATATTTAAATAATTGCCAAAATTATTAGTCTTGTAGATAAAGTATTAGTTTTATGAAGTATGGGGTAATTTGAATGAGATAAAGTATTATTTTGAATATCAAGTTCAATAGAAAAGTATTACTCAAAATCGCATAAGTATTAGTTTGAATTAAAAAAAATATTAGTATAAATATTTAAATTATTAGTTTTTATAACATAAGTATTATTTTGAATGAGAGAAATTATTTGTTTGAATATCAGAAGTACAATTTAAAGGTATAATTACTATTTTAAATTGAACAAGTATTAATTTGAATGAAAAGTATTAGTTTTAATACTGAAAGTATAAGTTAAAAAACAAATATAACACTTGTTGTTTAGTTTAAAACATAAGCACATTTAATATCAACCGTATTAGTTGGAATACAAAGAGTATAGTTGCAATGAAAACAAAAAGTATCAGTTTAAATAACAAAAGTATCACAGAAGGGAATATCACTTTATATATCATAACGTACAAGTATTAGTTGGTGTGAAATAAAGTATTAGTTTCCAATGAAGAAAAATTTAATACATAACAAATAAGTGGTAGTTGCAATGCAAAAGTATCAGTTTTATGAAATAAACAAAATAATTTTAAATATTAAAAGTGTAATTATTGATATGAAAGTATCACTTTTGCAAATAGAAAAGTGATAGTTTGATATGAAAGTATCATTTGCAAGTAATGATTGATATGAAAGTATCATTTTATAATATAAAAGTAATACTCCATCCGTTTTACTAAAATTCTTACGCTTTAACTTTAAACGGTTTTTAAACCGACAATTTAATCATGAATAATTGTACTTATATAAATTCAAAAATTAAAAAAATTGATATTTTGAAAATGCTATTTGAGATGAATTCAAAAGTATTATTTTTACCTTGTAAAGCATTGTACTTTTTTACATATCATTGGTCAAAGTTTGAAAACTCTGACTTTATAAAATCAAAACATAAGGATTTTAGTGAAACGGATGGTGTATTTTGAAAGGAAAGTATCACTTCTACAAATAAAATGTAATAGTTGATTGAAAACTTTTACAAATAATATCAAAGATATTCACACACACAATATATATATATATATATATATATATATATATATATATATATATATATATAGAGAGAGAGAGAGAGAGAGAGAGAGAGAGAGAGAGAGAGAGGAGGGTTCCCATGAGAACTCGTGGTCTCATGAGAACTATGAGAACCTCATATGTTCATTAGTTAATACTTGTACGTTCATCATATGGTCCCCATACATTCATCAATTTATACCTGCAAATTCATTAGTCATATGAACCAATGTTCATTAGTTAATATATGTACATTCATCATATTGTCCATGAATGTCGCTGTATATTCATCCATTTATACCTACAAATTCATTAGTCATGAGAACCAATGTTCATTAGTTAATATCTGTACATTCATCATATTGTCGATGAACATTCATCCATTTACATCTACAAATTCATTAATTTATCCTTATACATTCATCAGACCTGTACAATAAATTAAGAATATGATTTGTTAACCATAACTTAAGGAAGTTGTTGCTCAAATAGTCAAATTGTAGTACCTCAAGCTGGTCCTGTTGCAATGATGGTAATTAACCAATACTTTAATTAGTTGCCGACTTAATGACAAAGGGATTGTAGTGGTCAGCCAATGGTTTTACTGTTGCAATGATCCTTACGGGGGCCTTTTGTCCAGTAGAGTCGTATATCTCGATGTGTTGATAAGAATTTGTGCTGTCACGAATGTTTAGATTATCTATGTCCGGTTGTAAGAACTGTTTTCCCACGAACAACCGCAATAGCAACTGTAGTACTGGCATTAATAGACATAATAGCTACTGGGGTAATGGCATGGGATGTTAATATGAGAACCATGAGAACTAGATCTAGCCGTTGGTTAACAAAAAATAAAGGGCTGGATTAGAGGCTTATCATTAATGGAAAAAGGGTAATTTCATAAAGAACACAAATAAACAGAGATATACGTTCTTCCCCTGTGCTTTATCACCATTACAAAGACGATCAATGGCGTGTGTATTGAGCAGACATTAGCGACAGTCTGACATTGAATCCCTCTCCAATGACTCCAGAGAAATTTTCCCATGCCATTACCCCAGTAGCTATTATGTCTATTTATAGAGAAAACTATAAGATTTAATAAGCTTAATATAATAGCTAATTAATCTTAATTACATTCCTAATAGATAATTAACAAGCTAAAACAAAGCTGAAAATAAAGCTAAAACAAGTTGAAACAAAACGTAAGAAAGAGATATATTACAAGCTTTCCTATGCATTAAGTAAAGCTCAAAACACTCTTATATTGCTGGCTGCCTTTTGATCTCTGCACCTGCTGCTGCTGTTGGGGTGGTCCAATAGGAGAAGAATGACTCAAAGAAGCTAGGCACCAATAGCATAGAGGTGTTGGCATTGCTATAGAGCTGCTGGAACAGAAATGGTGAGCTGGATCTTCTTTTGCTTTACTGCTGCTGTTCTGCTCTTTGCTGCTGGTCCATGGGTGGTTTAGACCAATGGAAGAGAAGTCTTTGGGATTAGGAAAGGGCCAAAAATCCCTCATACACGTGCAGGTGTAAGCAAGCTCATTTGCACTTGAATTGAGCAAGTAACACATGAACAAGTCCACCAGCTTGCTTGTAACACTCTAGGCTATTTGTTCAGCAACTTGCTTGTGTTAAAACCTGTAAAAACAATCATTAAACCAATAATAAATGATCTTAATAATATCATGGTTTAATTCCTCCAAAGTGACAGGTTTCATTCACTTAGATCAGCCCATAGGAACAAGAACAAGGCCATAAGCCAATTGTGATCAAATCTGCCTTGCTTGTGTTCTTGGCTTGCTTATAGCTGCTGCTAGCTTGATCTCTTGATGATCTAATGTGATAAGATTAATCACATTTTCCTATTAAATGTCTTCTTGAAGATCCAAGATCAGCTTGACTTCATTTGACTCCTAAATGAGCACAAAAACACTACTCCCTCCGTCCTCGAATAATCTTTCCACTTACTTTTAGCACACATACCAAGATTCAAGTAAAATGACTCTTTACCCCTTATGTAAGTGAAAGATGAGGGAAAGATTTTAAGTGGAAAAGAAAGAACAAGGAGGGTTAGTATTGGAACACTTTTGACAATTTAAGGCCAAAAAAAGGAGTGGAAAGATTATTCAAGGACATACCAAATAGGAAATTGGAAAGATTATTCGAGG
>BSSO01008063.1:0-10443 GCA_030267885.1 Mesembryanthemum crystallinum | reverse complement strand
GGAAGCTGACATCAACCACTCTACTAAAATAAGTAGAGTAATTTTACTTGAGAAGTGAATCTCTTTTAATCCCTAAACCAAATTACAAAACCCTCAAAAAGTGGAACAATTGAAGCCAAAGAACGAACACTCATCATAACTTGATGTAGAATCTAGAGCTGTCAATAGAAAGCTTCATTAGAAGAATTTCTGCAATGATTGAACTTAATTTGCCATCAACACTAGGGCCAAGCCCCCAAATGGCGACCAATTTCCCATACGCCGCTGCTTCTTCGATGAAGGTGATTCTAAGATATTTTGTTTCTTGGTGTCACAGATTAGACATGAAATCTTTGCTCCTTGGATTGCTCGATTAGATCATTTGGATCATAGGAAATGGATTGAATCAAACAAGGAGTGGAGGCTATGGTTTGGAAAAGCATCAATTTATAGGTAATCAACTTAAGCAACTATATGTTTCTTTGGCTTTTTGTAATGTAATCTTAGGCAAATAATTGCATCTCATAGAAGAATAAGGAATTTTTTGTGTGTTTGTGTGTGTATATTTTACTATAACAGGATATCATGTATCGATAACATGGATTTGCTTCAACTTGCTAAAGCAAATTTCGAGCACAGACAAGAAATTTACAAGAAAGAATTAGAAGAGCTCATAAGGTAATGACTTCTAAATCAAGGTTTTCTATAGGTTTTACATTATTAGATACTGGCTATATTGAATTGACATTTGTTATTTTTATTTCTTTTTGTCTTGAAATAATCACATGATAATTAGGTGGTCTAAGGTCTGTGGCCTCATGGATATGGGATTCGCTCGTGAAAAAACCACCTACTGTTACTTTGCAATCGCCTCTAGCACTTCATTACCCCATGATTCTGAAATTCGATTACTTGTTGCAAAGAGTGCGGTTCTTATAACTGTTGCTGACGACTTTTTTGACAAAGGAGGGTCACTTGATGAACTGCAAATTCTTACAATAGCTGTGCAAAGGTATTGTGCACATACATACGAAGGCTCACTTAATTCTTTTGTGTATCGATTCCAGAGATGATATATATCTTGTATGTAGGTGGAGTAATAAGGGATTAAGAAGGCATAGTAGAGTCCTCTTTGATGCACTTGATGATTTTGTGAGTCAGTTAGCGAAGAAGTACCTTGACCAACACAACATCGACATAATCAATAATCTTCGAGAAATAGTAAGCCTTCCAAAATGTAGTATTTTTTTTTTTCTTTTGTGTAATAGATATTAAAGTACATGGTTTAATGAAAGAGTGTCTGATATGTTTCTATATGGGTGTGATCTTTTTGAAGTGGTTTGAAACATTTGCTTCTTGGCTAATGGAAGCAACATGGAGCAAAACAGGGCAAATACCATCAATGGCTTCCTACTTAGAAACTGGCATGAAGTCTATAGCTGCTCACACACTTGTTCTTCAAGCTTCATTTTTTATGATACCAAGCGCAACTCCTCAGAATCTTAATCATCATTATTCTCAAAACGAAGCCATAACGAATCTACTCATGATTGCAAGTCGTTTATTGAATGACATTCAAAGTTATGAGGTAATTAGTTAGTCTATCAGTATTATTAACTTGAATATTTTAACTTACCCTATCTGCATTCATTTCATATATAGTTTTGCAAGTTACTTTCTCTCGCATATTACTATATGTTCATTCAGCGCCCATTCAATTTAGCTAAGATCGTTTTAGTTGAAATCAGCGCACCTCTAGAAGCTGACAGTATCATACATGTTTAATTGATCCTGCAGAAAGAGCAAAAGGAGGGAAAGTTCAATTCAGTACTGCTATATTTAAAAGAAAATCCGGATGCAAACATTGAAGATGCAATTCGTTATGTGCAAAGTATACTTGATAACACGAAAATGAAGTTTCTTGAACATGCTTTAATGGATGGAATTGATGATTTGTCAATGGCTTACAAAAAGCTCCACTTATCGTGCTTGAAAGTGTTTCAAATGTTTTTCAACTCGGCCAATCACTTTGACTCGAAGGACTCCTTGCTCAATGACATCAACAAGGCTATCTTTGAGCCCTTGGAACATGATACTTCTTTTCAACATTGGAAATCAATACATCATACAAATTCTTCTCAAACTCGGAAATCTATACTTCATTTTCAGCGAAAGAGCAAGATTTTAGTGAGCAATGGTCATCAAAATGTAAGCCTGCAATACCATCACAATTGGAGATCATCGCCATTGGTATTACCTCGGATTCAACGTGATATATCAGTAGGAAGTCGACAAGGAAGGATGATGATTAATTCTCCAATTTATAGAAGTTTCTCAATCCTTTGAATGAGCTGAATTTCGAGTTCAAGTGAAGAACAATTATTGCTTTCTCAAATGTAATCATATGCCTATAGTAGTGAACTTGTCAGTCATTTATGTAATTATAATACACAAACGAAGCCTTAAAGGGCTATATATACACCAAACACAACTTAGCAGGATCTACCCAATGAGTTCACCAAAGGTTGGCTCAGCTACACAGTTTGTGGGCATTCAGGGTGAAGTTTGCAAGGCCATTATACAAGGTCTAATGGTCTATACATATAGTTAGGTGTTATGTTTTCCTATTCGATCCTAGTTGTATCCTATTATTAGGTTATAAGATAGGGAATCACAAGGCAATCGAGCCACCAACTTCAAGATTGAGGAATAATACTTCTAATAATTGGAGCATCTTTCTTTTGTTGGTTGTATAGTTTTCTTTATAATTTACTCTGTTCTAGGACCTTCTTTAGTAAGGGGCCTTGATCTTATTCAGTTCAATGTACATCTATAAATAGTGTCGGATCCAAGAATTTTAGAGCAAAGTGGAGTTTAATTGAAAACAAAAATGTTTGCAAATGGTTTAAGCACCTAAAAAGTTTAAACTCTGGGATGATTTCCATATTCCTTGTTGTTAGGAATTTAATCCCCTTAATCTCAGAAGTGATTACAACGACAACACATCAACAATTGAAAAATATTGTGAAGAACATAAATAAATCATAATAGGAGAACAAGACACACAAATATACGTGGAAAACCCCAAACTGGGTAAAAACCACGGACCGCAGGAAGAACAATTCACTATATCAAAAAGAGATTACAAACGGGAAACTTTCCCACACAAACTGTGTCTCTTAAATCTCACAAGGCTCTCTTAATCTTGAAGGAATTAGGGGCACCCTCAAAAACACTCAAAAGGAGTAACATCCTCACATCTTGAGAATCACACGCAACCACTCTAAACCTTAGAGAATTCTATTGTTGAGAATTCTTAATCTAGATACATAATTAACTTGATGGCTAATGATATATATAGGCAACTAACTATCCTAAATTAACTAGGTTTAGGACCTCTTGGCCTCCAAGTAATTGCATTAGCTTTAGGAAACATTCCATAAAGCCCACAAATGAATCTAGCTTGAAATCTCGCAAAACTGCTACTCCTCGCATCCGACTCGGGCAGGTGGATCCAAGCCTTGGATCCCACCCGGGCGGGTCACTACTGCTGCGCGCTGATATGGGCTATTCTGCCTGGCCACCCGGGCGGGCCACAGGCCCGCCCGTCCTGGTGGTTCTTCACGCCTATTTCACGCCCTTTTTCACTCTCTCGACCATGCCTCTTGCCATATCATCTAACCGCTTGATTAGCCTTTGAGATTAATTTGTTGGAATTCGAGTCATATCCTAATACTTGTAAATGAAGTTTTGGGGTATCAACAGTTAAGTTGTGGTCAACTAATTTTGATGTGGGCATTGGAGTAGTGAGAGGGTATGCTTTAGTGTCATCTTCATAAAATTCTTCTTTTTTTGAAGGAAAGAAGTAAACCCCTAGCATACATTTGACAATTAAGCAATTAAACTTGGGAAATGATTTCTTTTTCTCAACATTCATATTATTATTTTTGGGTGTAAACGTTCATATTATTAAAAATTAATCTCCCTGTTTTCATATTATTGTCCTTGATTATAACAGGAATATGTCTCACACAGATAATTAACCAAAAGGAGATCTCAAATTCAAAGCAAACAGAAAAAAGTAGTAAAACATATGATGACAAATTGATAATCTAAGAGTGAAAAATTACAATCAACTACCTAGGCGTTACACTACCAAACATATATATGATGACACCCAAATGCTACCTATAAATAATTATGATTAATACCAGTGCAATAATAATAGTTAGCATACTCATATTTCCGCCAACTACTGGTAGATGATGATGCATGGAACGTGAAATTAGCTTGACGATGGTAGAAAACCGATTTGTTTTGCTTATCAGAATTATTGGACGAATTGGCACTAGGATCATCGAGACTAAATCTGAAAAGGGGTGGATAGAAATGGGGATGAAGAAGGGAGCTGAGTCTGGCCTGAAGATGAGGAAATGGTGAACTTAGATGAATTGATGATGCAAGAGGCGGGTTTGGGAGTAGACTGTTCTGATATCATCTCTGAGAAACTGTTGGGTGCTAGTATACTTATAGAGGAGTTGTTTTGTGTTACACTAAAATGGTTCTCAATATTAGTGGATTGATCTGATGTCTTTTCTGAGAAGCTGTTGGGGTTGTTGTTGCCTGAACTAGCACGGTTGGTGGGCCGCACCAATTTATTCTCTAAAAAAGTGTCAGTTGATGAGATTGAATTCTCATGGTTAGTTGATGGACTGGCCAAGTGTTCGCTTTGAGGTATGGTCTGGCCTCTTTCTGGTGGACTTCTCATATACGTGGCTGGAGTTTGTGGGTTTTGGCGGATTGTTGCTACTAGATTGATCACGGTTGTTGGTGGATAGAATCAATGTATTCTCTGAGAAAGTGTGAGCTGTTGTGCTAGACCTCCACTCTGAGATATCGTCTGTTGATCGCCTTATGGTAGGCTTGTCATGTACCACAATAGAATGGTTGCAGGAGTTGGCAGTTCTCATTGAGTTATTGATACTAGTACATCATGGTTGATGGAATGGACGAAGATCCTCTCTGAAAAAGTGTGAGGTATAGTGTCAGAACTCCCATAGTTGGTGGATCGGCTTGGTGATGGCTCCGAGACATTGTTTGACTGCTTTGTGGTGGACTTGTAAGTTTCTACTCCAGAAAGGTTGTAGCGGTTGATGGTTCTGGCGGGACTGTTGCTACATGCACGGGCATGGTTGGTGGACTGAATTGATTTCTTCCGTGATGAAGTATTACGTTTTGCACTAAAGCTCTCATAGTTGGTGGACTTCTTTGGTGTCCACTCCAAGATATTATATGACCGCCTTATGGTGGGCTTGTCACTTACCACAGTCAAATGGTTGTGTGAGGTGATCGTTCTAGTTGGGCTGTTGGTACTAAAACGGGCATGGTTGGTGGACTGAACCAAATTCCTCACTGAAAAAGTGTGTGATGTTGTGTTAGAGCTCTTATAGTTGGTGGACTAGTTTGGTAATCGCTTTGACTTATTATTGTTTGACCACTTTGTTGTGGACGTCTCAGGTTCCACTCTAGAAGGGTTGCAGAAGTTGGTGATTTTGGCAGGACTATTGCTATGAGCCAGCTCACGGCCATGGTAGGTGGATTGAGTCGATCGATTTCCTCCCTGAGGAAGTATTATGTTTTGTGCTACGTACAACTCCCATAGTTGGTAAACTGGCTTGGTGTCCACTTTACGGTATCATCTGACCGTTTTATTTTAGGCTTGTCAGGTACCACAATAGAATGGTTGCAGGAGGTGGTGGTCGTAGTTGGATTGTTGGTACCAGAATGAATATGGTTGGCGAAGTGAACCAATTTCCTATCTGAAAAAGTGTAAGGTGTTGTGTTAAAGCTCTCATAGTTGGGGGATTGGCCTGATGATCGCTTTGAGATATTGCTTGACCGTATTATGGAGGAATTTTCAGATTTTGCTCTAGAAAGTCTGGTGGTTCTGGTGAGACCGATGCTATTAGAACGACCATGCTTGATAGACTGAGATAATTTCCTCAAAGTGCTAGGTGCTTTGGCAGAAGGGTTGCTATAGTTTGTGGGTTGGCCTAATTCCCACTCTAAGAAACTATCAGGTATAGTACTTGAATGGCCGGATCTTTTTGTAGTGTTACGACGCTGAGAGGGAGCCATGGAAAGTTCTTTTTTGTGATATGGATAGTAATTTTGTTCCCCATAGCCACTGTCTTACTTCATTTCCTATACTCCAGTACTATATATACAGTCCTTAGTCATTGTGCTTAAACTACTTTCTATGAAACTTCATTGATATGGCATTGTCGTCTTGGTCAATAATACTCTATTAGAATATCGAGAAGCCAAACATTGTTCTTCAACTGTTACGCTATGTAGTTTTCACCCAAGTATTGTAATTTGTCGCGGCCTTGTAGTATATTCAATACAAATTAATAAGCATCTATCATTAGCACGAGACAACAATTTCGATCCATGTAGCTGCCAACAACTTCATGAGATTGGGAATATTTTTGACTCATATAAGTCTTGAGGCTCAACTGACGCATATGCATGTAAAAAGAGTAGGTGCAGGTCTAGGTCTCTGGAGCATATGGAACTCGAAAATCTAATGCTATAGATGTAAATGTACTGATGTATAAGATTTCAAGGCTTTTAGCAAGTTCAGGTCAATCAATGTTTCCCTTGCTGGGCCATATGGATGGATATATGCACCATTCTCTTGCTCTTACCTTCTGAAATTTCCTATGTGGGACAAACGTAAAAAGTTTAATTGATAATGCAAGTCCCACGTTGCTAAACTTGAATAGGTTTATATTAAGAGCAACATGAACCAAGTGGGGGAATTTCTGATTCGCCGGATCCAAATCAAAAACCAAATACTGAAATTGGAACAATTTTCCACCGGTTCATATTTTTATCAATTAGAATTGGATATTGAAAGTACTAGTGAGGACCAATTAAGAAAGACCAATGAGTTCTTCAAACTCAACATTGATTGATGCTCAAAAGGGAATCCAGGTGCTGCTGGAAGGGTGAATGGATCAACAGAGTTGTGTCGTTAATATGGATATGGCTTCTGCCACACGTGCTGAAACTAGGCTTTTTGGTTTGGCCCTAGACTGGCAATGCAGATTGGCATGAAAAGCTTGAAGTTGTATTCTTAGACAATGGTGCAACTTGTGAAGAGAACAAATGCTTAAACTGCACTTATCATGCTATGATCTGTGAGTGCGTGTTGAATGGCACTGAATGCCGGGGAGGAGGATTTTTCATTGCAACATGTCTATAAGGAGGCAAACAAGTGTACAAAGTAGATTATGAAACATTACTCTTAAGTACTCGTTGGAGAGCATGTCATTCAACAACCACAACAGGAATTGACTTTCTTTTTGATGCATGATGTGTTAGGTATCGATACTAGCTCCTCGTAATCGTACTGCTACTATGTAACCAGGCTCGTCCTCCATTTTTTCCAAAAAAAAAATAATAATAATTAATTAAAGGAAAATCAATTTTAACAAGTGTTTCCCCTTAGTAGAAATGTTGGCAACCTGCTGTATATTTGGTGAAGCATGTGTATTGACAATTTCCCCATGGTGGATATATGCTCATGCGTATCAAAAGATGTACATTAACTACGCGCATATTGATATGATCCAAGCCCGAGCCTAAACCCGAACTCAATCCAAAGTAGCATAAAGTCGAATTAGATCCAAGCCAAACCAATCGAACACGAATTGCTGATTTGATTCAACACAATCCGAAATAACCCAATTTGAGGCAACAAGCTGGTAAAAGTCTCAAGAGGCACATGTCTTTGTATTTGATTAGGAAATCATCAGTACTCCTACTAGATGTTACAAACTAGCAAAGCTAGTAGCATCAGAAGATCTCTTACTTAAAATGCCGAAACAGCTACAAACTTTTTGGCAAAAATTCCGCCATACATCCAAATAATAATATGAATATTAAACTTTTATATGAAGTGATAAGTTTTAACGGACAGATGGTAGCGGATTCCCTTGCAGAAAACAGGTAAACAACGCAAGCGAGCTGCTAGGGGAGAACATAGGCACAGTATGACCAGCTCCTCTGAATGTAGCATATGTAAGCCCCTCATATTCTTGATACCACCCACTCACCTATTTTTAATTCAAACCAGATCAATCTCTTTTCATTAATAAAAGCTAATTAGTGGAAAAAAAAAAAAATCAGTTAAAAAGAAGTAAGTACAAGTACTATATATATATATAAANAACAAGGGGCTCCATAATGATGTATATATGTATATATGAGCCTGTAAGTCTAGTCTAATGGTTAATACTGAGATACCGGATAGTAGATAAGTTTAAATGCATTATTGTCTAAATGGCTGTTTACCTGTTTTTCGTGGTACCACGGCCTCCATGATTTGGTAATGGGCAACTTTAGAGCATTCAGGCTGTATCTTGTAGACAGTACAGGAACTCTTCCATCTGTATCTCCACTGATTGACACCAAAGAGAAACTCTCTAATAAATCATATACTCCTACTATAATTGTATAAAATCATAAAAATCTCCCAATTTCTTATACTCCCCCTGATTCAATTGTCATATTTACTGTTTGGAAGTAGCTAGTAGCACACGTTTTGTATACAGTTATAAATTGTATTTGTGCTTTCAAAAGAATATAAAAGCAAAACTATTGAAGTACCTGTAGACCCATATTCTGAGTCCAGCAGCAATTAGCTTCTTGTAGACGGGAAGTACTGACGACTTCGAATCTGACCAGTTCTTCAAAACTGTTGAGCTGCACCCAGTATAATAAGTAATCAAAGTTAGACAACTTAATTAGTTCTATATTCAATAATTAGGTATAGAACATTGAAATAGTATAAGTATATTTCATAATTACTTGCAGTTGAGCCAAAGTCTTGGCGCAAGACCGTCACTGACATGAAGAGCCTTCTGAACATCTGCCCTGTTGTAGAAAAGAATTGCATAGTAATCCATGCAAGGGTTGTAACCTCCCATGATCCTCGGCATCTTTTATACACCAAACAATACCAGTGATCAATTCCCATTGTACTATTGTTTATAAACTGAGTCAGTGTTGGATAAACTTAGCGTTAAGTATACATCAGGGTGACTTCTAATTCTGGATAGGGGTGATTTTTCTTACAAGAATGGGTGACTCTCTTTTTAGGTGATTTATTTTCATAAAAAAAAATGGGTGACTTTCTTGGTGTATATAACCTTTTGCCTTTTAATTTTGTAAAGTAAACATACTATAAAAATTCTGGATCCGCCACTGTAAACTTTGCAATGAAATCTCACCATTTTGGAACTAGTTCTGAACAAGACTTCCTTCGATGATGTTACTGTCAAATTGGCGTGTGAACAAGGTGATGTGTACAAGCTGTAGATGTCGATTTCATGATACTGCTTCAACATCTCATCAACCCCTCCCTTGCACTTGGGGTTGTCCCACGTTTTTGTGCTGTTGAAGTCACAATTCTCTCCGATGGTATTATGAGTTTCATCCGAGATAACAGCGTGGCTCCAAGCATAGTCCACCATTCCTCTCCAATCATCAGCGTCTGATGTTTCAGGATTTCCCAGCTGCATATACATACATATATGTATCATTATGGTAATTCATCTTCATTATATACCACGAATTGAAGTGTCGACAACAGTATTTGATTTTGAACCTAAAACAAGCAGTCAGTGATACATGTAATAGTATGTAGACATATTCATTCACATGTCTTGAAATCAAATATGCCCCAAGATACCAAGATGATCACAAAAGTTTAAAACTACATTATGTATGTTGATCACAAAAGTGTATGGTAAGCCATAATCTACCAAGATGCCTTTGAGGTCAATATAGAGAGATGGATCACTGTTTCTGTCATGGATGAGCTCAGCCAACTCAGGAATATATTTTCCTGTCACCACCAACAAGAAACATCGATTTTAAGTATAGAAATTTTGATGATATATGTACAAAAGATTGTTATAAATAGCCCCCATTCCAAGTGATACCATAAATTAAGTGAAAGGCACCCAATTGAGGTGAATAACTGACGCTTCTAAAAAGTGGAAATCGTCCAGTAAGTCATCTTTCTAAAGCGTTAGAGTCAACGAATAAGAACTGGTTTGTACAATAGACCAACTCTTCTTATCAAAGTTGTGTGATTTTTCTCAAAATATGGAAAACATGTACCTTTGGAAGTTTGAAAGTATGAGATGGAAATGATTTGATAGAAGTTTTAAGAGTAAAAATAAGAAAAAATTGCCAATAACTACCTTTTATGTTCCACTTTTTGCGAATAACTACCTTTTAAAACTTTTTTTAAAAATAACTACCTTATATCAAGATTTTCTTTGCCGATAACTACCTTATGGCCATTTCCGGCCGAAAATCCACTTGAAAAGACATAACTGCCCTTGCTTAAATGAATAAAAGGGTTCCCCCCATTTTCCCTCTATTTTT
>BSSO01008062.1:0-10444 GCA_030267885.1 Mesembryanthemum crystallinum | reverse complement strand
TGAGGTGGGGTGGAAGTAGTAGTAGGCGTTAGGGAGGAGAAAGAGTGAAGGGGGTGAGATTTAGGGTTGGTAGAAGGGTAAAATTAGCATTTATTTAAACTTATGGTATGAATTATTTTGTCTTTGGTAGTGTTATACCATTAAAAGTGTAACAAAAGGTAGTGTTTGACAAAAAAAAATTATAATAGGTATATGTTCGCAGAGTGACCCTTGTAAAGGTAGTGTTTGACAAAAAATCCCATGTTAATTGATGGAGAAGATAATGATATGGAGAGTAGAGATAGATCGACAATTGAAGCGAGATGATAGAAGTAAAATAAAATAAAATAAAAATAAATAATGTGAGAGATTATCGAAAAATGGAAATTCAAAGGAGAGGGATTCACAATGGGCAAAGATAATGGGAGATGAGAGAGAGAGAAAAATGGCAAGCCATAGATATCAGGAAATGCAGAAGAAAAAAAAGGGGGAGGGAGCTAATGAAAAATGACAGAGATAGAAGATAATTTGTTCTCTTAGTTGGAGGGGGGGTATGTTATCTTTTTGTTTTATATGTCACATTAGAAATTTGTAAGGGAAAGTTAATGGAATTTGCTCGTGGACCATTATTGTAGGACGGAAGTGAATGTGTGATTATTGGTAATTAACTACTACATGTTGGAGTATTATTGTTGGACAGGATAAACTTTGCATTATTCATGCCAAATTTTCCAAATTATTAAAAATAATGCTAATAAATAAAGACTTATGAAAAACTTATATTCACACTATCATCCAATTCCACATTATTGCGGCTTTACAATGTGGTTGATGGCCAAAACCTACACCATAACTATTAGCATCTTACACACCATGTCTAGTGTTGTCTAATAATGAAGAGACACCAATATAATGGTCATTTCTTGATAGAATGGTTGTCACATTGTAAGTATTCATTTAATTCCTTATGAGTTTCCTTTTTCTCTAAATCGGGCACCAACATCCTCTATAGATCCAATCTCATTAAACTCATTAGAGGCCAATTTAGTTTTATAGATCTATTGAACTAGCTAATAAGTCACATTTCACACATGTTTTTCCCTACATTTAGTTTACGGCTATTATATTAAGATCTATTTATTTAGGTTTTTACTTGCTTCTATTATGGGTCTTTGTTTACTTATGAATTAAACGCCAAAATTGTCAACGAATGATTCAAGCGCAATTGTTACGCCGTATAATTAATGAGTGTTAGGGTCCACGACCCAATATACTTTGATGTCAGTGAATATTTTTGAAGATTATTTTGCATGAAAATTTGAAGATACTATTTCAGTAGATTATATTGTTTGTTCATCAAGTAGCAATTAAAAACTTTAATGGTTGTTTAAATCTCGTAGTAGGATTTCATATTATAAATATGTGTGTAGGAGGAGACCCTTAACTTCTTCACCATTCTCACAATCACCATCATCTTCATCATTATAGTGGTGAGGAGAGAGAAATTGGAATTGGTGGAAATAAAGGGGAAGAGAGAGAGAGAGAAAGGGTTTTGAGGTTATCCATGGAGAGAGAATGAAGAATGAGAAAGAGTTGGGTTTGAGGTTGTTCATAGAGAAGGAGAGAGATAACGGAGGGGGTTGAAATAGAGATGAGAGAGAAATTGACATCTGATAAAAGGGGAAGAGAGAGAGTGTGTATTGGGTTTGAGGTTATCTAGACCAGATCATTTGCGGGTTTGTGCGGAAAATGGGCCGGGCCCAAACCTTTAAAATTACCCACGAACCTCACTGGTCAAAGCCAAGCCTGTTCTAACAGGCCGGATTTATTAGCCATACCCGCCATGTAAACGGGCCCGGCTTGCCCACGTGCTTACGGGCTTTCATTTTATAAATAATAATAATAATAATAATAATAATAATAATAATAATAATAATAATAATAATAATAATAATAATTAACAAACACACTTCTTAAAGTAGTTAGAATAATGTTAAAGAATATAGCACCTTCGCATACAAAACCATTGCTTAGCTTCATAATTCCTTTGAACAACTAAAATAAAAAAAAAATTCACACAAAGCAACTTTTCAAGTTTCCATCATTACATCTTAGATATATCTCTTACCCTTGCCTAACATTTCCTTTCTTTCCGGCCTCCAATGCGTTTCAACATGGCTTTTTTTTTTTGTTTTTAATTCCTTGTTCTCTGTGCTATGTTTATATCCATACTTTTGAGGGTGTGGTGGAAAATATAACGAGCAAATTCGATGAAGAAGTTGGCGTAATATGGATTATGACATCTGCAATTATAACTTGAGAGTTGGAGTTTACGAGAAAATGGTGGAAAAATGGCGAGTTTAGTGATACGCTCAAACTTCAAAGATAGGGAGAGAGAAAGAGATTGTGTGGGGGAAGGCTGAGAGATAAGGAATGGTAGGGATTTTACTTGCCTTTCAAAAGCCTCATTACTTCTCACACATTTGATGAGGGGAATAAATAAAATCAGTTTTTTTTTTTTTTTTTTTTGCTCAAACGGGTTGGACTGGGCGGCCCGGATTGTTTTTCCAAGTGCCATACCCAGCCTGGCTGTCAATTTTTTTTATTTAAATTTATTGTCCAAACCCGTCCGAATTTCGGGTTGGGCCGGGCGAACTTTGGGGCCAACCCGTCCGTGATCAGGTCTAAGGTTATCCATGGGGGAGGAGAGAGAATGAAGGAAGATAGAGTGTGGATTTAAGGTTGTCCATGGAGGAAGAGAGAGAATGAAGGAAGAGAAAGAAAGTAGAGGGGGTTGGAGTGGAGATGAGAAAGATGAAAGTGTAACACACCATATTATAGAAATTAATATAGATAAAAACGAGCTGAAAATCCAGCAAAGTTTCGTTTGAAAATAAATATCATAAGTTATCGACATATATAAACCTGTTTAAAACAGAAAACACAACAATAATAACCAAACAGCGAAAGACTACTAAGTAAATCTAGGGCGCCACTGCCACACTCGACTCACAGAGAGGAGTACAAGGCTACCAATACAATTCCCAATACACTTAGATAATTCTAAGTGATCTACTTCATATCTATTACAATTGAATTAAAACTAAAATAAAACTACATATCAAATATAACCAAAATTTTCTTAAAACCTCTATCCGGTCAATGGAAGCGTGTGATCCTCACTTAAACAACCTGAAACACAAAATTCACAAATGATAGTCATAGGACAAAGGCTCACCGTAGGAAGAAGACGTGGACGAAAACACATATATCATAAAAGTAACCATGTTAGCAAAAAGCTGGTATAACCAAACATTCTATCAAATAATAAAATAGACTGAATATGAAATAACAATGCAATAAGTAATGAATCTAACCAATAGACACATCTACGATCGTTTGACCTTCATAAAATCCCATGTGTAATCTTCCATACAATAAAACCCAAGCTACAATTCTCAACTCTTTCCATATAGAATACTCAAGCTCAAATTGTTGTGCCGAACGCTCTCAATTATCAACCCTTAGCCTCGGCCATGTGGTTAGCTAGTGAATCAAATATGTATAAAAGTCGGTCAATCGGCCCATAACCATATCTCAAATTCTCAATAACCAAAGCCAATGTGAACAGAATAACTCAATCTCAATAAAACTAACCGGTAACCACATATCGACAACACTGTCGCAAAACCAACATGCCAACGACTAAGAAATTGATAACTTTGAGCCTCAATACCAAACCATATTCATAATCCAATCACATCCAGTACAATAATCTCATTTCAAGCTCAACACCCATTTTGGGTTGTAACAATACGCATCTCAATTCATGACCTAGGTAACCCAAAATAAACACACTCCCGGTTATTAACAATAACTTGCCATAAGTATTAAGATAATCCCAACTCTTCTAAAGACTATGGTTTTATACTTCTATTCATCCAAAACCATTGAACACTATAGCTTCTCTACTCATCGGCCACATATATATAATCCTAACTCTTCCATAGAAGTACCCACCATAACAATTTTATCAACAAAAACACAACCAATTACATAACTGGTAACATTTATTCAAAAAATCAATTTCAATGAACAAAGCTAGTTCAGAAATAAAAATCAGTACATTGCAATCACACACACATGCAAATAAAGATCCAACTCCAACTGATAGGTATGAGGGTTTAGGTTACCAATCTCGAGAGTGAAGAGATGACAAAATCATCCACACATTTAAAAAATCTAAAAAAGCTGACGGCATAAAATTCTGTCAAACCTAGGGTACAGATTTTCTTATGTTCAAAGTTTAAGGATACCACTGGCATTTTGGAAAACACTTGGGTACCACTGTCATTAGATCAAACTTCAGGGGTACCACACGTATTATATATTTTGTTTTTTTTTTATAATCATTGTTAATAAGTAGCTTGCTTAAGTGAGTAACACTCCGTTAGACGACTCAATTCAGGGGCTAAAAGGTCACCCTAAATCGCTAAAAGTATTTCATAAATTGTCACAATTGAATTGGGTGGTTTGACGATTGTATACAATAATATAGGGCTTGTGAGTTAGGTGCACTACACCTACATGTCGAATGTATGCTTGAAACTCGTTGATTATACAAGGTAAATCAAGTACTATCAAAGGAGTAATAGAAGTATTTTAAAGTAAAGGCCCCCAATTAAAATTGTAGTCGCAAATGAGGGTAACCGCAGCTTAAAAATGTTTGAGCAAAGAAAAGAAAAGAAAAGAAAAAGAAGTTCCACAAATGTCAGGAGGGAAGGAGGAGAGGGATGAAGATCATCATCGGCTGCTACTGAGATCATCGAACGAAGAGGCGACTGCTGCTGCACACTTGGTGGAGGAGGAGGAAGAGGACAAGGACAGAGAAAATGGCAAGCACCATGGTCAAGGAGGTGAAGGTAGGTCAAGAAGGAGCGGCATCATCAAAAATGATAATGATGTTGTCATATCAAAACTGAAATCGCCAGTTAGTTCGGATCGGGGACACCCCAACCCCAGTCCTCCTCCTAGTAGTGGAAGCGGCAGAGGCCTTAATCTCAGCTTCAACTTCAAACGAAACAACAACAGAGATTGGAGGCGATTCGGTGACGAGGGGGATCCGGATCCTCCCGCTTCATCTTCCAATCATCATCGTCATCATTCTCCTTATGACAATGACCAAACTGGCGCTGAAACCCTGGGCGATCCTCCAGAATGGGCATTGCTCCTTATTGGCTGCCTTCTGGGCCTTGCTACCGGTCTTTGCGTTGCCGCTTTTAACCGTGGGGTACCCCTCTCTCTTATTCCATTCATCTCTTCATAGTATTGTGTTTCTGTTTTCTTACTTTTATTGCCTCAACTCTTGCTGTAATGTGCACCATATACATATACTTCGAATACTTCTCTGGGTTATACCCCTATGGTAGTATAGGATGTAGTCCATTGATAAGGATATGACTATGATGGACCTCCTATGGATGTAATTGCATATTACAAAGAGGTGTGGAAGGGAGATAACTCCTTGTTTTCCATATTCTGCTGCTGGTTACTTTCCATTCAAAAAACAGTTATTCTTGGGATCTTCATTCACGGAGTGGCCACCATGGCAGGGAAGTGGAGGAAATCAACTCCCTTAGGCACCCGCCTTCACTAAGGCGCACCTCAGATTCTGAGATCCTCGAGGCTTTATTTTGAAGAGAGGTCGGTGAGGCCTTTACTTGAAGACTCGTTTTCTTTCTAACCAAAATACGGAGGAGGGAGAAAGTCTTTGAGGAAAAGTTTGGTAGCCATAAATGACTTGGGAACAGACAGATCGAGGTGGATGGCTTCAAATTTCATTGAGAAAGACTTTTGAGAAAAACTTCACCACCACTTTCTTTAGCTACTTCAGAAGCTTTACACCCATTAGCTTGTGCTTATTTATTAGTTTCTAACCAAAATTTATGCTTAGGTGCATGTCATTCATGAATGGGCTTGGGCTGGTACTCCAAATGAAGGCGCTGCTTGGCTCCGATTACAACGGCTTGCTGACACTTGGCATCGTATACTTTTAATACCAGTCACAGGTGGAGTTATTGTTGGCATGATGCATGGTTTACTGGAAATATTAGAGCAGATAAAGCCTTCTCGCAACTCTAGCTCTTCACAAAGGCAAGGTTTTGATGTGCTTGCTGGAGTATTTCCAACAATTAAAGCTATTCAAGCTGCAGTTACATTAGGCACTGGTTGTTCTTTGGGTCCTGAGGGTCCTAGTGTAGATATTGGAAAATCATGTGCCCATGGATGCTATGTAATGATGGAAAATAACAGGGAAAGAAAGATTGCTCTTGTTGCAGCAGGTGCAGCTGCTGGGATTGCTTCAGGTACAGCGAAAGAAAGATCGCTCTTGTTGCAACTCTCACTTATTCTGCATGACATGCTTACATTTCTGGCCACTTTTTTGTCCTTGATGAGGTTGTCTTTTTCAACTCTCACTTATTCCCATTATTTTTCGAGTTATTTAAAAATTTTGTTTCACAATGCTGTAATTTCTTAATCAAACTGGCCTACAACAAAAGAGAGTTCTTCCTGGCTTCTCGTGGATAACGTGCTCTGCTGCCTTCCTGGGATTGTGTAATCAGATGTACAGCATGATTGACATACACTCTTTTATGTTTAGCTTTGAAATTGGAGGATCCTTGTCCCATTTGCTGTAAAATTGTCATTTTCGACAGAGGAAGTTCTCTTTCTCTTTAAAGAACTGGTCTACCATTGGAATTCTTTGGTTTATGTGTAAAAGTTTTACACTTGAATTAAATTCCTAGAGGTTCTTGATCTCTCCTAGCTAAATATTTTTTGAGAACTATTTGTCATCTTAGGCTGTTATTACAATGTTTATATTATTAATACAATTATTTCTAACCTGGGAAAAGAGGGTTCCTGGAAACTTCATGGATCGGACCTGGTACTTGCTTGGTTCATGAGATAATCATAGTAACATGGGCAATACAATACCACCATCAAAGGTGAATCTTGCTGTTGCCAATAATTGTTTTATTTGGTGATTAGCAATGAAGAATATTATTAGGACCCCAAGGGGGTGTCACCCATGTGCTAAAGGAAGGTTAAGAACATATACGATGATGTCTCCAGTCTATCGTGTATCTTTACAGTAGCCTTAAAAAATAGAATTTACGCTTTTGATGCGACACATATTTACCCTCAAAAATCTGTAAGTTCCTCTTTTTCCATGTGCACCACTAAAATTGCCAAAAGAACCAACTTCTAACCTTAAGCGATGCGACCCTTATTCATTTTTTTCTTCAAGTCACCAGCACATCTTTACTTATTATATTATCTGGCTGCGTTATTATCTCATATTACTTCTTATTGTGAGTTGTTTCATGTTCTTTCACATATTCTAACCTCACCATTAATTTTCTTTTGCAGGTTTTAATGCAGCAGTTGCTGGTTGTTTTTTTGCTATTGAAACAGTATTAAGACCTCTTCGTGCCGAGAATTCACCTCCATTTACTACAGCAATGATAATTCTGGCTTCAGTTATTTCGTCTACTGTATCAAATGAGTTATTAGGTGATAAGTCAGCTTTTACAGTGCCAGCATATGAGTTAAAGTCTGCTGCAGGTATGTAATTTTCTCCTAGTCTCACCCTTTTGGTAGAACATAATGTTCATGATTAGACATCTATGCTTTGAGCATGCATGCTCCACACTTTGGTAAACACAATTGAGTACGGTAGACATGGATATCTATGAAGGGAAAAAACAAAAACGAGGGAAGGATAATATATGAATAAATTGAAGATAGAGTAGTTGCCTATTTTTTTCTTGAAGTACTTGGCTGAAGACACAAGTTTTGTTGGTTATCCCTATCTGTAATGTCTATTGTAATGTCTATCAGATGCATACTAATATGTGCTTTTTGACTTCTATTTGTGCATATAGATATGACTAATACATAAACTATTTGTTAAATCCTATGTTGATAATGTTGCTAAGGCTGTCTAAGTATAACGGCCTATGTTGAAGATCTTGGCCAAAAGCTGACCATACCCGTGTATGATTGGGGATAGCTTAAATTGTTTGATGGTACTACTAATAGCACCAAGATGGATGTTCTTTTCATAAAGCCCAAACTCAAGAAACTTCACAGTTAAACGTGCATGGTCGATAATAGGATTGAGATGGTTGATCTCCTGAGAAGTTTCTCATGAACATGCAAGTGAGGACAAAGCATGCTTCTGTGGGGTCAGTTCTCAACTACGGAAGTGGATATTGGTAGCACCAGCAACATATGTGGGTTAGTCCTTAACCAAGGAGTTGAATATTGGTAGCATTAGCAGCTTCGATCGCAATACTATTACCAGCCAAGCACGCTTAACTGTGGAGTTTCTTGAGTTTGGGGCTTCCTGAAAAGAAAATGCACTTTGGTGATATGAGTAGTAATATACTACTATTGAACCATTTAATTTATCCTTTATTATGAATAAAATCCGCGGGGTATTACATAAGGATAATAGCTTTTGTGGCGGTGTGCTTTCTTTGCTATTCTGATGTCGAGGAAATCAAGATTGAAATCAAGATTGGTGATGAAGTCGTTCTGAGAAAAAATTATTTCTAAGTATCAGGGATTGACCAATCAAAGCAACGGCGAAATAGATGCAGTTATAGTTCATCGTATCAATGCGGAATGGTTAAAACGGAAAAGTGCCTTAGGAGTCTTGTGTGATAAGAAAATACCACTTAAACTAAAAGGTATGTTTTATTATACCGCTGTTAGGCCTCTCAAGAAGAACCATATTCAAAAATTGATGGTGGCAGAGATGAGGATAGTCCGTTGGATGTGTGACCTTATTAGAAGAGATAAGGTCATGAAGAAAGTGGTTCATGACAAGGTAGGGGTGGTAGACATTAAAGCAAGTTGTGAGAGACAAGACTCATATGGTTTGGGTATGTTATCAGGAGACAACCGGATGCCTCGATAAGGAGATGTGAGAAGTTTGTACTAAGGGACTGCAAGAGAAGAATGAAGAACCGAGTAGAGATGATCAGGCATGATATGGCCGTCTTAGAGCTTACCAATGACATGACCCTTAAAACTTTGGTGTAATAGTTTTTTTCTTTTTTTTTTTTTTTTGTTAAGTTAGATAGAATGTCTTATTTAGCTGCATTATGGGATTAACGGGCCACCATTTTACTCATCTCTAGACTTGAGAGGGACAAGACTAATTTTAACTAGTGGGTGGACAGCTTGTCCTGTGAAATATTAATACATTTTGTTTTTCTCTTGATTAGTCTATTGCCCTATCTACTTTGTCCAAAACAGTCTTAATGATGTTTGTGGCTTTTTGACCTTGAAGTAGGTTTGAGGAACAATTTTTGATATTGGTATATTTTGATGTTATAAAATTCAAATGTTCGTATTCTCATCAAATGTGCTATTGCAATGCAGAACTGCCGTTGTACTTGATCTTGGGTATGCTATGTGGTGTTGTAAGTGTAGTCTTCACGCGCTTAGTAGCTTGGTACACTAAGTTCTTTGAGTTCCTCAAGGAAAAGTTTGGCCTTCCTGCTGTAGTCTGCCCTGCCTTGGGAGGTTTAGGGGCAGGGATGATAGCACTTAAGTATCCCGGTGTTTTATATTGGGGTTTCACAAATGTTGATGAAATCCTTCACACTGGGAAAAGTGCTTCAGCACCTGGAATCTGGCTCTTAGCACAATTAGCAGCAGCAAAGGTAGTAGCTACAGCTTTGTGTAGAGGATCTGGGCTTGTAGGTGGTCTTTATGCGCCAAGCTTGATGATTGGTGCTGCTGTTGGTGCTGTATTTGGGGGTTCAGCTGCAAAACTAATTAATTCAGCTATGCCAGGAAATGCTGCTGTCGCTCAGCCTCAGGCCTATGCACTGGTAATGTGTTCTGACTCTTGACATTAGAACTAGATATAGACTTGTTTTACTATTTCTTGTCTCCCCCCAATGCTTTTTTTTTTCCCCCCTTTACTCAACTCATATAATGTCAACTCTTTGTTTCCAGTACAGGTGGGGATGGCTGCTACATTAGCTTCTGTTTGTTCAGTGCCCTTGACATCTGTTCTACTTCTTTTTGAGCTAACTAAGGATTACAGGATATTGCTTCCTCTTATGGTAAAGTCTTAATGGTTTGCTTGCTTGTGACTCATTGATATGTTGATATTGTATATCCTCCTCGGTTCATTATGTGATCTACAGTTACTCTTGTATTAATTTGTTACTTCTATTCTTATTAGTATCTTCATCATTATTTTTAGGGAACTTACACACCTTTGAGGTTTAAGGTAAGGAATGAGGCGCCCTTTTCTTAAGTTTACCACATACCGTACCCAAATAAAAGTATTGTACACCGTACCCCTAACCCTTGACTTCCGTTATATTGCCGTTAAATAGGCATGTGAAAAGACCAAAATGCCCTCTCCTTACCCCTCACC
>BSSO01008061.1:0-10445 GCA_030267885.1 Mesembryanthemum crystallinum | reverse complement strand
TCTCTTTACATACGTTCATTGCATATATTCTGTCTAAGTGGAACTGTTCCACCAGAACTGTTCCATCCAGCGATTAGAGTGAAAAGAGAGCGAATTTTTGTAAGGACTCAATTCACCCCCCCTCTTGAGTCCTTCACGTGCACAACAAGGTAGGATCTTCTCAGTTCGAAATTTGACATCAAATTGCCTGTCTTGTATACCTTGAACAATCTGAAACGTTGGGTACTACTTCAGATTTGGGGCTTATATGTTTGTCATTGTTGTTGCTAAGCTCCATTCTACTAGAGGAGCATGCAAATGTTGTTAAGCTCTTAGTTTTTGTGTTTGTTGGGTGAGAACCCAATATGCAATGGTTCAAAACGAGAGCACTCGATGTCCCAAGCATCTTGGAGTTGATAATTGCACTTTATACTCCTTCCGTCCAGATTTGATCTTTTCAGTTGGACTTTTTACGGTCTTCAAAATTAATCTTTGACTATTGGTAATTTATAAAGTACATTAGTTTAAATTATATGATTGATTTCATTTGAAACTGCTTTACAAGAGGAATTCGACAAATATATTTGTACAATTTTATTCATCATATTTTTTAAATAGTTGATGGTCAAAGTTTATGAACTTTGATTCCTAATATTCTGTTTGGGAAGATCAAATCTAAACAGATGGAGTTATTGAGAAAGAGAACATTAATGACTGTTTTGTAGGGGTTGGATGTAATGAGAGTTTCATTTCATAATTAGTTGTTCAAGGAACATGACTTGTAGATTGTGTTTACAATTTCTATTGACATTCGTCCAACGGCAACATAGACTATTTAGAACGTATGCGTCCGGCCGGGTGGGTTTCTTTTTCTTTATGAGGATTCGTCTTCTATCGAAAAAGTCTACCCAAATTCTCTTGTTATTCTGCCCCTTGTAAAATCAATTATTCTTTGAATATGGAGTAACTAGTAATATTAGCTTGTACTTTATCATTGAAGTATATTACGAATGATATTAGACTTGGTAAAATCCGATCTAACACAAAGAAGAAACGTGAACCACTTGATGTCTGACCTTGTCCGACACTGAAAGATACGGTTTGGTCCGGTCCAAACCCGATTTACGATTAACCTGATAATCAATTTGTGTATTTAATTCGAACTCACTCAAAATCGAAAAAACCCCAAACCAAAATCTACCCGAAACTCAAATGTACTTGGACCAAAAATGACTAATGTCCAATTTGGCTAGCAAAATATAAACCAATGGGATATGCTCCTCTTGTTGAAACACCATTCAGTACAAGTTTGAGCAATTGTACATATATCTTACTCAACTCGTTTTGCGGTCTATTTCTAGTCAGTTTGAATGTAAATTTTAGGGAAAATTTCAGTCCGGTAACCTGGGGTATAGCGATATTTCACTTAGGTGACCCGCGGTTTACATAATATTTATGAGGTGACCTCCTTTTCAAAGTTTACTACATATCATTTTTTCGATCGTCGGAGCTGTTAAAAGTATATTTTAACCCTATTTATATTTTCTCTTTTGGCTGGATTTAAGCACTACAAACCTTTAAAATAAAAAAAGGAAAAACAAATTAAAAATACAAAAGGAGCTAAAAATAAGTGATATTTTTAGCTCCAAAAAATAGGAGGGTACATTAAATTTGTTATTTTTTTCATTTTTAAATCCTTGATGATAAGTGTAGTTAAGTTTGAAGGGTAAAATGGTCATAAAAATTGAAATTTTACTTATTATATTTGAAATGGCTTGTCCACGTCAGCTTCGACGACCGGAACTACACCGGAGGTCAGCTAAGTGATAATACTTTGAAAAGAAGGTCATCTCATAGATATTATGTAAACCTCGAGTCACCTAAGTGAAATATCGCTATACCTCAGGTCACCAAATTGAAATTTTCTCTAAATTTTATATTTATCATCGTCGTCCCATGAACCAGAGCAAGCAATATAGTCTCTGTTTTTGACATACAATCTTCTCCGTTTAGGAGGCTTGTGCAACGCTTATGCTTAAAAACTTAAGTAGTTACTAGCAAGAGCAAGAAATATGTCCCGAGGTGTACCTTTCTTTGGTACTTTCAAGTCCATTTGACAATTCATGACACGTAAAAACTTAGGCCCTGTTGAGGGTAATTGTTAGTTATTAGTTTTATATTTTAGAGAAAATTCTCAACTCGTTGTAAATTTAGGCCCTGTTTAACATGGTTGTCAGTTATCAGTTTTCAATTTTTTAAAAAACTCAAAACCAGTTTTTAGAAACCACTTTTTTTGGTTTACAATTTTCTGTTGTCAGTTTTGGAAATTAAGAAGGGAACTGTAAGCACAAAAAAAAAAATTAACTTTAAAATAAATTTTTACAAGAGTTGAAAAATTTTCAAACCCAAAAACTGGCAACCACCCCGAACAGGGCCTAAAAGTTGAAATTTTTTGTGATTACAGTTTCCTACTTATTTTTCAAAACTAACAACAGAAAATTGAAAAGCAAAAAAGGTGATTTTCAAAAACTTGTGTTAAGTTAAAAAAATTGAAAATTGATAACTGATAACCATATCAAACAGCCTTAGGTTTTAAATTAGATGAGTTTCTGGGAACAAACAATACAACAACAACAACAACCGTGTAGATGTTATAACACCTATACTTGCTACACACCTTGACTCCATGTATGTAAGCCATGTAACCTTGATCTATAAATGATTAACATACTTCTATGTAACCAAACACTTGAACACGTAAGGACAGAGCCGGCCCTTGGGGAGGGCAACCAGGGGGCCCAATAGTTCAGTGAGTTGTTGCTATGTCGCTTACTTTACTATGATTTTTTATTTTTTTCCTCCAAAACTGAAAATTGAAAATCAACTGGTTTTAATTTAAAAGAAATGACAAATGAAAACTTGCAATCATTTCAAACTGGGACTTTGCTTTTAGAGACCCATTGTATTTATTTCGTCCTATGGCCTATAAAAAGCTAGGGACGGCCCTGCGTAAGGATTGGAGGTTTAATCGACATAAATTTACCTTTATTCTTAGCTCAAATTGGATTTGTGCTTGGTCCTAAATTTGAGAGAATATTAAATTAAGCATTCAAAATGCTACTTTGGTTAGCACTAGCTTTTATAGAATCAAAACCCTAATATAATAAGGAGATATCTTACATTTCTATAATAATTGATCTTCTATGAGATTACTTTGTGACATTCTTTTTATGGAAATAGTTAGGTGTCCCATTAGGGGCTTCCATCGGCGCACTGCTATGGGTAGATATTTGGTTTTTATTGTCACAAAATCGAGTATTAAGATGATACTTGTGTATTATTCTATATATTCAGATTGTGTGCGAGTATATAATTGTAGAAACTTTATAAACCATAATAAACAATTGAACTCACAAACCAACCTTTGCAAATATCCAATTTACTTACAATTTCACAAAAAAAAAAATATCATAAGTCCTCTTGAAAATAAGACAAAAAGCTTATAAAATAAATAAGAGTACAAAAGAAACTAGAGTATAACATGTGTGGTTATGAGTTTTAGGGAAACATACACACACAAAAGAAGTACTATAATGTAGAGTATGTGATATTGGTATCCAAAATAATGACAATTTTTTTTACCCAAAAAAAATAAAAAAAAAATTGTTTATGGATATCTTACAATGGATTAATGGACGATAAACCAATATATATTATCAATCTACTAAATATTTACATATAATCTATATTTATTTATTATCATTATATTACTAATTTTGAGTAGGGTGAAGCAGATATCTAATAAGTTCGGATCGGATATCCGGCGGCTTCTCCTCATCAATGAACATGCAAATCCTACTTTGGATCAACAAGGCCTCTTCATCTTTAGTATCCCTAAAGTAGAAAGCATGTCGTTTCCCCTTATTCTCCACAAATTCAAAGCTCCCTTTCCATCCACTTTTCTCCAACTCTTCACAATACTTCTCAGCAACAACACCCAAAGGACCCCTCCCTCCTTTAAACACCAAAATCCTCTCACAACCCAATTTTGCCAAATCATCCAAACTGGGCCTCAACCTTGGGTCATTTGGCCCACTATTTGTTGGGCACATATACAACCACATCTTATCATCATTGGTGCCTCCAAAGAAGGGATGGGCCAAGATCAGCCCACTTATCTTGAGCCCAACTTTTGCGACCCGAACCGCCACGAAATGGCCCATATTGGCCCCAGCACTATCTCCTGCAACAAAGAGTTGCTCATAATCCACACATGGATATGGGCCGCCACCCACTGTAGTCCAGCCCAAGAGTCATCATAGCAGGCTGGTAATGGGCTTTCTTGATAGAGACGATACTCGATAGAGACGGCAATAATTTTGGCTTCAGCTACTAGGGAGTTGAGGTACCTGCACAAGTTTTTCTGCTCTATAGACATGTAAATACATACTATAATATATACTTGATTCGGGAGGTTGAATGGTCGATTTCTTTCGGAATCTGTGTTTCTTTTTAAAACAAAATAAGATATGCAAATTTCGATCTACTTCGAATTCTATATTTCTAGAAATATAATTTGTACGTGTTAAGGTACCTACACAAGTTTTTCTACACTTCAGAAATGCAAATATATATAAAAATGTGCTCAATTAGTGAGGTTGAGTGGTCGATTCCTATAGAATCTATGTTTCTTCTAAAAACAAAAAAGATAAGCAAATTTATATTTCGAATTCTATATTTCAAGAAATATAATTTGTGTAGAGGGAACATACTCATGGTACATGGGAGCAAAGGCAGATTGCATGCAGAAGGCACCACCATGGATGTAATAAAGCAATGGAACTTTGATATTTGGGTCTAGGTTAGGAGGTACGAAGATACGAGCCGAGAGAGGGCCGGGCGAGGTGGAGGTGGAGATGACAACGTCTCTGGACTGAACTCCGGTGATTGGATCAAGTGAAGGTAGGATCTTCTCAGTACGATAATTGGCCTCGAATTGCCCATCATCGTACACCTTGCCAAATCTGAAGCGTTTGGCTACTTTTGGTTTAATGGTTGGTGCATCTTTGTCATTGTTATTGCTACACACCAACATATTAGAAGAGCATCCTAATGTTAAGATGCCAATCTTTGTGTTTTTTGAGCAAAGGGGAGGGCGAAAGGCTAGATTATTATTACAATGGTGTCGAACGAGTGCAATCTATGTCGATGTCGATCCGAGCATCATAGCAGCTGCCAATGGAGTAGGGAAGGCTTAGCTTAACTTGTTCGGGTATGGAATTTGAAGGTCTTGGTTTTTTTTCTTTGAATGGAAGAAGTTAAGAAGATGTTGCTTGATGATTATTGCAGTTGTAATTGAGAAAGAGTACAAAAATGAGAGAGTTTATATAGGAGGATTTGGAAGGAAATGATATGATTGAGTATTTATCTGGTGAATGTTTTTATAATAAGTTGACCACAATGTACTAGTAACATTCTGCGAAAGGATGCAATAGGGTATTAGAGCAAGGTACGCGGGAAGCCAATAGCTATATAAATACATATTCTTCTTATGTGCATTAATATATTGCAAATCGTTATTAATATATTGTAAATCGTTATTATTGGAGACTATGATCTTAGTTGAGAAATAGCTTTTCTGGTCAGCTTGTAATATTTTCGAGTTGTGTACCATTTCAAAAACCAATGAGGCAATGAACCATAACGTATATTAATCATGCATCTATTGTGTAAATGGGAGAAATAGAGTAATGGAAAGGATCCTCAATCTGCCTCAAGCAATATCATGGAGATGTTCATGCATGTATGAGGTCAGGTAACTCGGGTTGACTTATCATTATGTTCGACTTTAATAAAGGGCGGACATTATGGGGATGTTTGAAAAATGCCTTGGGTTAGTTTTTGGCAATTTTGACTTGTTTGACCAATCCACCAATCAAATAAGGTGTTTGGTAAATGGCTAATAGGATTGGCTTTTGACATCCCACAAGCCAACTCTTGAAAAGTCACTATGAGTAGTTTTTGGGGTTGGCTTGTGGCTTGTGAGTTTTATTTCAAAATATTTACAAAGTACCAGCTAACAATAACAACCAGCTAATTTAACCAAACACCTTTTACAAGCAGTCATTATTACCTGCCAGTCAAACCAGCTAATGCAACCATCCAACATCCAATGGCCAATATTGCTAGCCATTTACCAAACAGGGCCATATAAGAAGTTTTAGGAGAATACGTAACGGCAAGTCAAGTTACACTAACCCAATGCGAGCCCATTCGCGATTCGCCACTCTGACCCATGAGCCCAAATTTTATGCTCGACACGCATCTTGCTTTTGAACAACTCTAGATCAAATACATCCACAACAAGCTAGTTTTTTCTTTTCTCACAACTTGTTGAATATGTGAAAAGTAAAATAAATTATATGTACTCATGTTCTAATGGTTTATTATATTTCATATGATCAGTTACAAAAATGAGGCTTTACCAAATATCTTTACAGTTAGTTTATGTCACCATTATTCATATTGATTTAAACCGATTAAACCACTCAATCTGGCTGCCTGCAAAACAAGGCTTAAAAAAGTTGCATGTTATTTTATGTTGGCTTGACAGTTACATGAATATGATTGTTTATGGGTAAAGCTAGATCCATATTAGATATGGACAAACTTCATCCATAACATGTGGGCCACAGATATTTTAATAATCAAAAATAAGATAGTAGTACTTATTTCTTTCCACATATTATGAATGATTTTTGTACATATCGATATTACTCTTTATTTAATGTTTGTATTCTCCCCTCTAATCTTGGAACAGGCTGAGCATGGTGAAGGTTTATTAGCGTATTTATAAGAGGAATGTTTGCTTGCGTTTGTGTATAATCTCTCTCTTTAGGCTTCAGAATTTCATACCTATTTTTCCTTGTCCATTTATTTTGTCTACTCTATACGTATACATAGCGTGTTAAGGGGTAAGTTATGTATGAGAAAGAGGTTATCTTCAACATTTTCTACATGTAAATGAACGCAAGAATATTCTGCTTAGTTATAGAATAAGCCATCAATATCAACATAATAGTATAGTAATACTGTATTTTACTACTATAGTTTGTATCTTAAAATGTCGTTATCAAAAATGAATATTTATGCAGGTCTTACTATAATTGTTCCAATCATTAGCCAAGACCTCCATATTTTTATAGTCTACGCGACTACGTGTTAATTTTAAATTTTTTTTTTGGGAAATTTCATTTGGAATTTCTAGATTTTTGGCATTTTTAATTGGTATTCAAATTGCTTTTGCTAATTCAGATGGTGCCCCTATGGTTTTAAAAAACTGAACTTCATGACCAAAATATCGGTTTCTTGTCAAGTTTTTCCATTAATTGATGATGTGGCGCTATTCTTACTTCTCAAACATCAAAAAAATCTTGAAAAACACACATAAATTCTGAAAACCACTGCAAAGAGAAATGATGTTTGGTTTTAAAGATGAAAGAAAAATAGAGGAAAAAATTCAAAACAATGGTAATTTAATCACATCATTAGTCCCATAACAATTCAAAACCGTGTTTGCTTATAAACTAGCACCACATCACCAATTAACGGGAAACTTGACGTAAAAACTCATGTTTTGGTCATGGATCCATAAAAAAAAAAAAAATGCGATTTAGCAAGGGAAAAAATCCATTGCTAAGGGGTCGTAGCAACATATTTTGTCTGTTGCTAAAAACGTCGTCGCTAAGCATTTTAGCAACAAATCCCTTTCAATCCCAGTTGCTAACTTAGCAACGGATTTTAGAAATCCCTTGCTAAGCTAGCAACACAATTCTAAAATCCGTTGCTAAGCTTATTTAAAAAAAAAAAAAAAATAGAATCTCATTCCCATATATACCTGCAAAGGTGATAACATACAACGTTTCCACCATTGCTCCAAATTTACTTCAATAATAATAGTTGCAATACAATATACTTATGAATTAACTTCATATCTGAAATTTTGCAACTGAAATAGTAAAATCCGCTGCTAAATAGCAATGGAAATAGTAAATTCTGTTGCCGAGTTAGCAATAGAATATACCATTCCATTGCTAAGAAAAATAAAAAAAATAAAATTAGCTTTTTTCAACAACGGATTATGTATTTCCATTGCTAAGTTAGCAACGGAAAAAAAAAATAATATGTTGCTAACATCACCGAAATTTAAAAAAAAAAAAAAAACATTTAGCAAGGGATTTTGAAAAATCCATTGCTCAGCTTAACAAAGGATTGATTGTTTCCCTTGCTAATTCGTGTTTTCCAAAACCATAGGGGCACCATCTAGATTAGTAGAAGTTTTGTATACCAATTGGAAAAGTACGGGGCTACCAAGTCGAATTTCCCATTTTTCATTAGTTTTTTTATTTTTTATTTTTTATTTTTGTTGTATTTCCAATTTGTGCCCTTGTGTTATTGGTTTTTCAATTGCTATTCAAAAAAAAAAACCCTTGAATTTCAAATGATATTCTCATACTTGTGTCTAATCCATGACATTATTTATGATTTGTCATCTAAAATTTTCGTTAGTTGGGCCACGTTTGTATAATATGAGCCTGAATTCAATGTTAAAAAGATAAACCCTTAAATTTCCCTCAAAAAACATCTTTTAAACTCAATTTAAGGGCAGTTTAAAAAGTAAAAACACAAATATTTTGGAGGCAAGTTTAAGGCTGGAATTTTTGTTAACATTTTAAATATAAACTCGCATTACACACATGACTCAATTAATAGAAATTTTAGATGTCAAACCATAAATAATGTCATGGGCTGAACAAGTGCACAGGTTCGAAGATACCATTTGAATTTCTATTGAAGCTTTGGATACCAATTGAAAAAACCAATAACAAAGAAGTATCAATTGGAATTTTTCTTTTCTTTTTAAAAAAAAAACTAAAAGAGTGCTACATTAAATTAAGAATGACATTATGTTTTGAAAAAATTTCACTTTAGATACTTGAGGTTTAATGTAATTTTTTTTTAGATATATGAGTTTTGTAAATTCTTGTTTTCGGTATCTGAGGTTTTATGAAAAATTCAACTTTGTACTTAAGGTTTGTTGTACTTTTTTTTTTCAGAGTGCTTAATATTTTGCATGCATATTTTAACTTTGGGTATCTAACATTCTAAAATAAGTTACTTAACTTATTTTTGTTCATTAATGTTGATTTCACCAAAATTCAACATAAATACTAAATAAACATAAGTAGAATTAAACAAATTAACAAAAATCTGTGAAAATTTCTCTATGTAGAATAAAAAAAAATCAGTGAAATCAACGAAATCAGCAAAAATTAGTGAAATGAATAAAAATCAATAAATGTCAACAAAATAACTAGAAGATAATGGAGCGTAATTCATTTTAGGTACGCAGACTGCCAGACAATGCTTGATGAGATGTGGGATAGCTCATGAACCATGAAGTCATGGACTAAAAGTTCATAATATTAGCAATGCTTTATAAGATTATAAGATAAGAACTTTTTTTTTCAGTTTATAATCTATTGGATTTTTTTGTCAATCACCACCTTTTATCATCACCATTTTGTGAAACAACTACCTTTTAAAAAATAATTTGCGAATAACTACATTTTAAGATTGGTTTTGTTGTAAGGTGATGATACCTTCAGCCGGGATCCGGCCAAAGTTTTAGTCAAATCCCCAAAATACCCTCACGTCGCTCTCACGTGGGCCAATTAAACCCAAGGGTAACATTGTTTTTTCAAAGAAAAATAAAAAATCTTCCTCTTTTCTTGTTTTTTTTTTTCTCGGTTCTAAGTCCTCTACTATAATCTTCCATTATTTCAGTAAAAAATTGAGAAGGGTATGAGGGTATTTTCGAGATTTCAATAAAAATATGGTCATATTTCAACCAAAGGTATCAACTCACAAGAAAATTGATCTTACAAATACCCTCACTCTTAACTCAACTCCAATACAGTTTAATGGTGGGATAATTGTCATCACACAAATATATATAAAAAGAAAGAAAAAAAGAGAGAAAGATGTTGGGTTTTATGGTTTTGATGATTAACAAACAAGTGAGCTTAATAATAAGTGCTAATGTGTTTGCAAGTATTTGTGTTATGTGTAGGAACAACCAAGAGTTTGGTGGTTGATCCAAAGAGCGTTATTGAAGATCAAGTGAGTACATGAGCTCGTGTTGATGGTTTTATTGTTTTATTTATAGAGCTAATATAAGTGATTAAATGCTTAAGTACAAGCTACTCTACATTAACAGCAAGAATACCAAATGGATCAGGTAAGTTTTCTACTCCAGGTAGGACGAACAACCCAGACACCCGTTCCCCCTACTGCAGTAGAACGTGTATATCAAGCGAATATTCTCGATCATCTTTTAGATGATCTTCTGGAGGATATTACGATATTATTTGCTGAGTATATTAGTTAAGAAATTAGAATAAAAG
>BSSO01008060.1:0-10445 GCA_030267885.1 Mesembryanthemum crystallinum | reverse complement strand
ATAGAACAAATTTTGTCGCAACAAATCTCTCTGTCCAAAAAATAATAATAATAATAATAATAATAATAATAATAATAATAATAATAATAATAATAATAATAATAATAATAATAATAATAAAAAATTACAAGTACCAATAAAACATGTTGGTCCTTTGAGCGGTGAGCTGGAAATGTCGCTCATAATGTAGCTGGACTACAACCTTATGATTGTTGCGATAGGTAAATTGTGGGTCTAATAGAACTAGAGTTACGAACCATAGCACAACTATCTTGCACAAGCACATGAAAGCAAACTGAAGTTGTTTGCTTGTAAGCCTAAGACCTAAAATGATAAAATTTGACATAACTTGCACAGAAATGCTCATCTCCGAACCAACTCAGCATTTACCAAAATCGAGTATCTATAACTCCAAGTAAATGACGAAACCAAAAATGATTCGAGTCATAAGCAGCCCGAGTTTCACAAGCTAAATTGTGGTTATAAAGCAAATCACACACACATTGGATATATCAAGATAATAATCACATCGACTGCAAAAGCCATGTGAATTCTGAAATATTAGTTGAGGGTAGCAAACACGCAGTCATGAACACAAACTCAAACATCTAGACTACTCAAATTCCTAATTTGTATGCTTCCAACGAGAACCTGGACCGGCCCTGCAGCTGCCAGGCTTAAAGAGGGGAAACGATTGGAAAGAAAATTCAGTCCCACCTCTCAAATTACAGAAGCAAATATTTTCAAAGATGTAGCAGACTCAACCATGTAGCCAGGCTGGCATTTGTGCCTGGGAATGCATCTTAAGCGCTTGATGCTTCAGTCTTCTCTGCAGCGCCTCCATCCTCGGCTTTGGAAGCTCCTGCTTGGATAGGAGCTTCCTCCTCGGGTTTAGATACTTCTTGGTCTGCATGAGAGATTATAGTAAATAACACTTAGCTAGAACTCTTATTCTTAGATAGTAACTATGCATTTCTTATACAAGATGATGAACATAACTCCTCAAGTCCTCAAGGAGGGGAGGTAATTTGGATTAGGCTGGAGTTGGAATGGGTGGGGTGGGGTGAGGTGAGGGAAAATAAACACTTTGTTTTCTAAAATGGAAAATATTTTCCGCTACAGCAAAGAAAATGAGAAGAAGAAAAAATATCGTGATCTACTTAGTCCGTACTATAGGACAATAGAACTTCAGGAAACATTTGAAAATATCCATTCTCTACTCAGAAAAAGAATAAAGGGAAAAACAGAGAGCAGAACTTCAAAGAATTCATAGCAAACTTACCATCATCATCACTATCTTCAAATTCATCAGGGCCACCAGCACCACCACCATAATCTCCGAATTTCTGTATATATATATTTGAATCAGGTAAAGGAGAAATCAGATAAAACAAAGAAAGAGGGTCAAGTATTTTCGGTTCAATTTATCTATACCGAGAAGTCCATTCCACCAAGATCAAAATCTCCGGGACCACCTGAAGAAGCAAAAGATGAATTTTTTAGTAACTTCTTCTCATTGCACAAAGTTGATACTTGATAAGAACTGAAATAGCTCAAGGGAATCGACAAACATACCAGCAGCACCAGGAGCACCTGCATCATCGTCTTCATCTGCCCATTTGTCCCAGTCTACCTTCACATAATGTGGAGGCTTACCATCTCCACGCAAAAGCTTACCCCACCATTTCTTGTCTACCTTTTCCAAAACACAGAATATGCTTCTGACACCGTAACTAATCTTGCTTTCCTAGAGTAACAGAAGGCAGAAAAATAAGAGTCAGAAAGCAGCGGCCACCACAGTCAAGACCCCAAAATAATATCCAAATTCAAAGCTTTTTCTTCTTTTTCATATTATTTTTCCAGCGAAAAACTTCAAAACTGAATGAGAACAGATGCCACCAAACATTTTCTATTACGTCTTTGACATTTAATCCAGATCTCTAGTTAAATCAATCTTCTCAAGGGGATACTTTTTCATTAGGAAGTTCCCCACTTATCTGTCCTACAGCTACTTCCAAATAAGAATTGCCTCCATCAAACGGGAAGCCTGTTTTCCCCATGGGAAAGGCCCCATTCTTGCAGAACAAACACATTTACTACATAAGTTCCTCCCAAGGAACTAGGCACACCATGAGTATATAATTCAATGAACAAAATATATATGGTATGTGTACTTAATAACTATCAGACTAAACATAGATAGTTAGACCATCACAAAGTGGGTTACTCCAAAATACAATATTTTGGAAACCCAACTGGATTTGCTGCAATCCAGTCCATTTCTGAGTAAAGGAATGGTCCAGATTATGCTTAAAAATCAGACGATAACTAATCGAAGCAGTCAATCCAACTGAGAAGTTAAAGACTTATATAGAATACCAGTAAGAGCCTTCCTGAGTCTCTTGCCAACAGCCACAAACCACAATTAGGTGATGTGGTTTACAATGAAGCTAAATATCAATGATATTTTAACTAAGACTTCTCAGCTACTAAATGTCACTGATCACTAGGTACTGATTCCTTCTCAGCTACTAAATGTCACTAATCACTAATAAAATAATCGTGATAAACATTGAAGAGAAGACAACAGGAAAATGGATCTATAATGAGCAACTTACCTCTACATCGACCTTGTCGAAAAGTTCTAGTGTCAGCTCATAAGCATTATTTCCTGCTCCTCCAGTGGCAGAAAAAGAAAATGTTCCTTCAGGCCCCAGATTAACTTTAGGGTTCTTTGCGTCAGGTAGCATTACAGTCAAGTACACTTTGTCTTCCCTCTCAGCCCATTTAACTTCGGGATGACGACTGCAAAAAGTTAAAGAGTCTCATAAAGTTTAAACAAGGCTGATTAAATTATCAAATCAAAATAACAAGCACAACTAACAACATTAGTCTAACATCTTTCTCACTACATAATTTAGATGGAAATGCCTGCAATCCTTCAGACATTCCATAAGGCCAAGGAAAGAAGATCAATACCCCATAAATTACTTCCAAGATCAATGTTTTATAAGGCGTGAGTCACAACGAGGCGACAGAGGTTCATGGACCCAAAGCGCAAGGCTTGAGGCGAAGGCGCGCGCCTCAATGAAGTGAGAGGCGAATTGTAGAATAAGTAATTGTTTGCATTAAATTGTACCTCAGGTGCACCTCAAATGCGCCTCACTCAGATCACTTCGCCTTACAGCTTTAAAGCTTTTAGCTATTGCGCCTCACACCTTGTGCGGAGGCGCGCTTTTTAATACACTGACTAGCATTCAAATTTTCATCAGGTTCCACTAGATTTGATTAATACTGAAGATAAATACAGTAGATGGAAAAGGTTAAACAATTGATTCTAAACTTATTACAATTTTATCAAAAACAACCAGCCATTTCTGTACTACTTTAAATTTCGTTAGACACAACAGAATTACCAGACTTATGCTAGAGTTTTGATCACAATGACCAAAAATACTTGGAAACTGACTTCTACTGGTTCTAAAAGAAAACACAGATGAGTTCAGCTCCTAAACAGAAGAAATATGTGCCTATTATATACCTAGAGGCATAACAACAATGAAACTAAATCTAGTTAAATATAGAATTAGAGAGACACAGAGTACAGAATGCCCATACATTATTCTTTGGACATGTAAGACAACATTATGCAACAATACTGCCTAAGTACAGAACCTTCCCTTTTTCACATCCAACTGAAAAGATCTTCAAACAGAAAAAACCAGTAAAAGTTGATGGATTTATGTAAAGAAAAGTTTTTGGGCTTTTGCATATCACCAGATGTCAATCACTTATCATGTTAACACAAGTATTTAATTTTGCTTCGCAATAGTTTGTTCTTTTTCTTTTCTCTTTCTTAATATCTTGGAAGCTTTACTCGACACTAACAGAACTAGTGGCCTTTAGAATAAATCTCATAGCTATTCACAAAGGATTATCACGTGTGTGAAGTACATTATAGATCATTACTTTTGACTAAAAAGGCTATTGAAATCATATACATAAAGAGGTTGGCATGCTTGAACTTTATCCACAAATGTAAGTTGGGATCAACAATTTGAAGCTATAAAATTCAGATTTCTTCATTATTTGAGTTGATGAACATTAAGTATTACCATCAAGTATGGTGCTATCAGAGGATTCTCGAGGCTTTCTAACTGTTGGTGCTATGGATCACATCTCATTTTCTAGAATTTCCGAGTGGCTGTTTTACCTAGCATCAAATATTATTCTGTACGCTATAGTAGAAGTGGGGTACTCGCATTATTTGTACAAAATTCGACATATCAAATGCAGGAATTAGAAGTGCAGATGAGCATGAAGGTTGCTAGAGCAAATAAAAGGATGTCCCATTGACAACACCCAAAAATCTAGCCTTTAGATGAGATTCAAAGGAGAACTATGAGGAATTAAGAGTCTAGTCTTTAAAAGTCTAGTTTTTAAAAGTCTTTAAAAGAGATTTAAAGGAGGACTGTGGGGAATCAAGATTCTTCTGATTTACCCAAGTTGCTAGTAGGCCAGAAAATAGCCACTGTAATCATCGCATGAAAACGTATGCCATAATTTGTAAGGATGATGAATAAATCCCAAGTTTAAAGCCCTAAAAACGAGCTCATCTAATCGACATAACATCTCAAATATTAAGGCATTAAATCACTCCAAACATGCTTCAACAATTAATTACTACAACATCGCTGGATAAACTTTCAGATAAAACAGAGTATTTCCGGCTTTTCGCAATTACATACTCTACTGTGTTAATTTCAGTTCCGAAATCTACACAAAAACGAAACGGAATCAAACTCGTGTTAAGAATGAAAAGTGGAGATCCACATTGCTACACAAACACAGCACATACAAAAAATAAATTCAAAACCAAAAATGTCAATAAACCCTAAACCCTAAATGCTAAACCCTAAACCCAAATCTCTCCTCCAGCATTTCCCAACACAGCGAAACAAAACGGCCACAAACACACAATTACATTTAGAGCGAATTGATTAATTGCGAGAGAAAAAGAGAGAAGAGAGTACCTCATGGTGAATTTGGAGAGAGAAAGTTGAAAACCCTAGAAAGGAAGGGGGGAAATCCAACTTCGAGTTTAAAGACTGTAGAACAGAAGGCTTTGTGACGTTTTTCTTTGGCCTTCGGTGGGCTCATTTTTATAAGCAAGGTGACAAGTTTAGGGTGCAAACGCTCATACCATTCAATTTTTTTTGATTTTCTCATCTTCTATTCTCATCCACTTGATTTAGGGCCCACTCTGATCTGATGATCAAGATTTTAGATTTTATGACATAGGTATGGAAATTTCACTGGCACAAGTTAGATGTCTAATTCACTGGATCCAATATAAGTGGATATAGATAACGTTAAATGGTTAAAAGATGGGTCAATATGGATATAGATATGGATGACAAATAGGTTGGATATAGATTCATCATCCATTTACCCAACCATTGGATATCGATATCAGACGATATCCATCTAATAATATTACTTACATAAATAACGCCACATATATGAGGATATTTTTTTATCTGATAAGAAAAGAGTCATAATATTAATTAAGCAATAGCTACCTTAGTAGCAACCGGTAAAGCTCTTGCTACCACTGGATCAAAAACATATATAAGGGTAACAAAGTACTTTCTACTTTCTAATTGATGAGGTTTTGGCCTAGGTCAAGATTGAGGCATTGGTTATACTAGAACCCTAGTTTAATTTTCCCAAAGCCCTTTGACCAAAATCCTTCTACTTTCTAATGGCATTTGTTTATTGCATTATTTTAGCATTTAGTTTTCCTCAAAGAGAGGCATTGGAGTACTTATTTTCAAGTTAATTTTCACAAGGTCAAAACAATCACATGCCCAAACCTACCATAAAGAGATGTCGTTAAAACAAGGTCTAAACAAGTTAAATTTCATATTTTAAGTCAGTGACCGCTCAATTCCTTCCCGACCACCAACTTGGGGGACTAATGTTTGATTAGGTCCATGAACCCTACTAGCCCAACCCCAAAAGCACAACCCATTAACAAAACCTAATACTATATCTACTATAAAGACATAACTAAGGGTAAGGCCTCTTCTCTTCCCTTCTCTGATCTCCTCTCTTCCCTGCTCCTCTCCATATACCTTATTAGGGCTAACTTGGATGTTGGAGGCTCCGCTTTGGGTGCCCCACTCGGCTCCATTGATGCACCACCCCGAAACAGATACCTATGGAGGTAAAACATAAAGTATGAATTTTGATATGCTTTCACTTGATCCATATCCGATCTATTGCCATTCTTATACGAACACGATCCGTTGACCCAATTTAACTGATCAGCTCTAATCTATCAGCTCTAACTTTAGCCAACATTAGTTTTCCATATTTATGGGAAATCAACTACTCCTTCACTATCTGTAGTCACTACCCTGATGTCCATTTTGATTCCAGCTGCCAAATAAAGTAAAGCCCAGTCATTGCAGGCCTTTCGTTTCTCACATACAAGACATTTAAATTGACTGCTCAAGGAGGCCTTAAATGGGCCTCCTACATTATGGGCCCTAAAGATAAACAAAACACATACATGGCCTACAATAAATCATGGCCAACAACACAACAAGAGGGAAGACCATGTGAAATCCTCACTCAGCACAATCCCACGGGCTTTAAATTAGTAAGACATTCATTTTCTCGTTAGAAATAGATTAGTTTACTTAGTAACAAACCCTTAATATTAACAAGGTGTTGATACATTTTAATATCGTTCTCTTATCAGGCCGCCTGATATATCAGGTGAGTACTGGACTAATAAAAAATAGTACTGTGTAAGCGAAAAACAATACTGGAGGGATACTAGGTAAAAAAAAAAAAGAAGTGATAATAGTTTTTGGTCGTCAGTACAAATATTTAGCTTATCAGTACCATTTTATAGATTGCTAGTATATTTGTCTGATATATCAAACCGCTTGATACAATATTTTGTGTATATTTTAAGCAACACATTTTGGTAACCACATTCATCTACTTGTTTCTTAGCCTTATTTTACTACTCTTTTATAAAGGTGACTGTTTGTATTGTCTTAGGGTTAAATTGCAATTGTGCATTGGCATACTCATGTCAACCACAACCCGCCTACATAATCTCCCTCAACTTGAATGAGAGAATTAAGGTATTGTTCAATTCATTGATCAGGAAAAAGTAATCTACAATTCTGAATTAAAATTATACTTATATTGAATTTAAAAGAATGCCGATAATATAAAAATAACATGGTCTAAAAGTACATATTTATGAGTATTTATATCGTTGTTAGTTTTTATAGGACACATTTTTAAATTTTGTAGGGCAACTTCCCTTTTTATCCCTACTTAGTTTCTCTCCCAACCTCTCCTCACCTCTCCCCACTCTCTATTCTCTCTCCTCACTTAAGGTGGAACACCCATCACTGTCGCCGACGCCGCCGCCACCACCACCAACACTGTCGCTACCTACCTCGGCCACTTGTTTTACTTGCTTGTAATCACATTTAAAAAAAAAAAAAAAATCAACTAACACATAGGGCCACCTATAAATGTTGGGCCTCATCCATGAGGGCCATAGAACTTTCTTGGCCTTGTTGGGGGAGGGCTGTCCAGAATCATACGCCCTCACCCAGGAGGGTCTAGAATGTTCAACGGCCCTCATGGGTGAGGGCCAATAATTTTGGACAGCCCTCCCCCAGGAGGGCCAAGAAAATTCTACAACCCTTCTGGGTAGGGTTTAGAATTTTGGACAACCTCTTTTGAGCGCTAAAAAAATTAATCCCGCACCTTTTTTTTCAAATTTTAAAATTGTAACTTAATCCAATACTTATAGGTATTATTTATCAAATTAGTCTTATTAATTTGGTAGTAGGAAAGAGAAGATGAGAGAGAGGTGAGATGAAAAGTGGGATTTAAGGGATAAGGGTAGTTGCCCTACAAAAATTAAAATGATGCCCTGCAAAATTATTATTTTTTTTTTTTTTTTAGGGAAAGAGAATCAATCAAGAGATCTATTCAAATTAGAAAACACATAGAGTTGTAACTTTGGCTCAACTATTTAATACGAGAGTTTAGTGCTGAAATGGAATGCATTTCATTTAGTGACTATAGAGGATGATCGTTGGTAGGAGCGTACAAAAACGGAGACAGGAGGGCGTGGTTTTTTTGGTTTTTTTTTTTTTTTTTTTTTTTTGCCGTTTTACTTGCTATATAATTAGCAAGATTGTAAAGGGTGCATTGGCAAGCTTATTCAATCTGTTTAACCACTATACAACAAATTTGCTACTCATTCAAAGGCAGATTGAAACTTTTTTTTTTTTCCTTGCTTTTTGCTTTGTTAAAATTGGGGGTTTTAGTTCTCTCAAATTCGAAGCTTCATCAAATAAAAATTTCAAAATATTGTCGATATGAATATATCGTACTCGTTGCCGGAACTACTGAATTTCTGAAGTTTTGAGTCATCACATGGTTTCCAAGCATTTTGCAGAGAGCAACTCTTTGATTCCAAATTGTTCTCTGTTAACCACAAGGCATGTGGTCAAGCGGTAACCTCCTGAGTTGATAACCAAGAGGTCCCTGTGATCGACTCCCGCCCTGTGAGGGGAGAGTTTAACCTGGCCTCACCCTTCGGGGGAATGATATCCCGGAGCCCCGGGGGATTAGGCTGGGCCGAAGGCCTAGGACACCTCATGCGACAGCGAAAAAAAAAAAAAAAAAAAATTTGTTTTCTGTTGAAAAGAGTGATAATTGTATTCGTGGTACAAGCTGAATTGAGGAATATTTATAGTGGCATGTTTGACAAGTCTCGACACTATATACACAAAGTTAGACATGGGGGCAGTTGCCCCAACAACATATGGGCCGGACACTTGGCAATCAGGAGCCCAACACCACCCACACGAAGCCCACAATAAATAAAAAAAAGAACAATCCTTTGATTTTTAAACCTTTATTTAGGGCCTGTTATTTTTAACTTATTTTGATAAGTTTCAGTTCAATTCAGTGCAATAATGTCAATAAGTTCAGTTCAGTATCAATAATTTTAGTTCAGTTTAGTTCCTACAACTTACTTTTTATCTCACAAATCACTATTTAGTTCAATTTTACTAAGTTCAGTTCAGTTGAAAAGAACAGGCCCTTATTGTTTTTTTCTACCAGAATGCATACAATAGCCTGCAAATCACAATAATAGAGGAGGCTTTAATCTTATTGTTTTTTTTTCTATCGGAATGGATACAATAACCTGTAAAACACAATAATAGTGGAGGCTTTAATCAAGTTCATTTCAGTTGAAAAGAACATGCCCTTGTTGTTTTTTTCTACTAGAATGCATACAATAGCACCACAAATGTAGGCAATTTGTTCTTAGCTATAGGTAAAATTATTAGAGGTATCGGTAAAAAAATTATTATTATTATTATTATTATTATTATTATTATTATTATTATTATAACAACAACAACAAGAATAACAATAATAATAATAATAATAATAATAATAATAATAATAATAATATCAAGTTTTGATTAAATTAATTTAAGTTAAGTTAAGTTAAGTTCAGTTTAGTCAGTTTCAGTCGAAAAGAGTAGGCTCTAAGTGTTGGACATTTTACTGTGCCTTCCTTTTTTAAATAAAAAATAAATAAAAAATGGGAATACTAAGAGATTATTGCTTTTTATTGCGTTAAATCCAATTAGTCTTTTTTTTTTCTTGTTTCTTTGCTGCGTTTAAGGTCTTAATTTCTTTAGTACTCCTATCTTACATTTTCACATTTGCTACTTAACTTTTTTTTTCATAATATTTTTATTTTATTTTAGATTTTGCGTTGAGAATTTTAGATGTGTGCTCGAATTAATTTTGTCACTACTTGACTCGACCACTAAGGCCCCGCAAAATTTGATTTTGATCAGTTTAGCGAGCTCATATTAGTAATAAATTGACGGTCAATCTAAACCCGCTCTGGATCGACCTATTGGGGTGAGATATTCAAATTAGCACACATCAACACGAAAAACCACATGGCTAAAAATGTTGTCATATCATGTTTCTTATATATATTGTTTTGGTGGGACTATTTTTCCCTGTATATCGCTCAATTTTGATTTAGGTTTTGTTCTCTTTAACTTATTTTTGTTGATATTTATTGTTGTTAACTTTTGTGGATTTTAGTGATTTTTGTTAATATTTATTGTTGATTTTTTTTTTTTTGAGTTTACTGATTATTGTTGATTTGTTAGGTTTGTTAGATTCGGCATAAAGAAACTTTGCTGATGTTAGTTATTTTTACTAATTTTACTGATTTTTGTTATTTTTAAATTTTTTGCTGAAATCAACAAAAATCAGTTGAAAAACACAAAGCCTTAATAGTCTGTACCTGTGCGTAGCACGGTATGTATAAAAGTTTTTATTAAACTATTATAAATATTTTA
>BSSO01008059.1:0-10446 GCA_030267885.1 Mesembryanthemum crystallinum | reverse complement strand
TAAAAGGGAAAGAGTGTTATGTTTTTATGTTAGGGGCATTTTGGGGTTTTGTCCTACGTTTTGAAATTTTATGTCCTGCGTTTAGCACATCCCTTGTAATACTATGAGCTAAGGTTTTGTTTTATGTTGGCAATATTGATGGATTTATTGCCTTTTACGTTTGATTTTGTTTACTGTTGAGAAATTCAGGGTTTGCTTGTTAAATTGATTTCTTACCAAGGGATAGTTGAATTAGTTTCATTTGTTTCTGAAATTACAATTTTTTTGAGAAAAAATTTATACTTTCTACACACAGAATCGGAGCTGCCGATGAAGTGGAATTTTTGGTGTAAATAACTCTTGACTTTGAAAGATGGTTTGGTCTGAGATGATGTATCTTCTTACCAGAGATTACTGTGACGATTTCGCACCTGGTTTTTTGAATCTGTTGATTGTTCTGTTTGGGAAATTTTCTTGATTACAAACTAAAACATTGAATCAGTAAAAACAATATGTTCCCTAGGTGCTAAATACTTTTGACCAACAAATTATGGTGTTTACTTGTATTCTATTTGATGTTTGAATTTGATTTATTGTTTCTATTATTTGACATTGATTTTGTGAAAAACATCAGGGTTCGTGTGGATCATGCTGGTCTTTCTCCACAACTGGAGCTTTGGAAGGTGCTAATTATCTTGCAACCGGCAAACTTGTTAGTCTAAGTGAGCAACAGCTGGTAGACTGTGACCATGAGGTGTGTGCTTTTTTTTTTGTGTGAATTTGATTCTCTTGGTTTCGCAATTGTCTTTTTTTCTGCATAATATTGTTTGGTATATGTGATTGGATTCTATCTACTCGATACATATTTCTCAACTGACCCGTGAGCTTTCCTTATTTGTTTCTATCTGCTATGTGGGTTCATGTTTCTTCCAAGAACAGGAGCAGAGAATGTTTTTCTGGTCAATTTGCCTTTTTAGTTTCCATTGTAAGAGGTTCTTTTCATGTTAAATTATAACCTGATCCGTATGCTACACTTTGAAGTCATTGAATGAGGCTTTGACATTTGGTGGGTATTAATTTATTTCATTTCAACGATGATGATTGATGCTCTGGAACCTAGCTAATTGCAATTTGTCTGAAGGAATATGGAGTTATGATTGTGTACCTGGTCTGATTTAGATGATGCATCATGCAACAATTTATCATCATGCTTTTCCAACTTCTCTCACTGGGGTTTGATTTATTTATCTATTTGCTTTTTGGGATGGTGGTTGGGGTTGTTAGGGCAGGATATTCTTCCTCTGCTTTGTTTGGATGGTTAGTTGTGTACTTGTGACGGCTATGGTGCAACATTATGGCCGATTCTTCAAGTCACATCTCTTGCTACTTTGAATAGATGGATTTATGGAAAAGCTACAGATGGGTGACTGATTAATTAGTGATTCTATCTACGGTGTAAGTAAATTTGAAAAGCCTGTGTAACTATCTGGAGAGCAGTAAACAAAGGCTCATCAATTTTTACAATCTTAATATGTTCAAATGAAAAGGAATATAGTTGTTGGATGTTTAGATGAATTAATATTCTTCTTCTTCTGCAGTGTGATCCCGAACAAGCTGGTTCATGCGATGCTGGGTGTAATGGTGGGTTGATGACAAATGCCTTCGAGTACATACTCAAGGCTGGTGGAGTTCAACTAGAGGAAGACTATCCTTACACTGGCACTGATCGTGGTACCTGCCAATTCGACAAAAGCAAGATTGCTGCAAAAGTGGCCAACTTTAGTGTGGTCAAAATTGATGAAGACCAAGTTGCTGCCAATTTGGTGAAGAATGGCCCTCTTGCAAGTATGAAACCACTCCTTGATATTGTTTTGAGATATTTGTGTTGCATTTCGTTATTGAGATTCAAATGCCTAATGATTTTTCCCTTTTGCTTGACGCAGTTGGTATAAATGCGGCTTATATGCAGACATACATTGGCGGAGTTTCCTGCCCGTACATTTGCATGAGGCATTTGGACCATGGTGTGCTTCTGGTTGGGTATGGCTCTGCTGGCTATGCTCCTATCAGGTTCAAGGAGAAGCCATTCTGGATCATCAAGAATTCATGGGGCGAAAAGTGGGGAGAGAATGGTTACTACAGAATATGCAGAGGCCGTAATGTTTGTGGTGTCGACTCCATGGTTTCTACTGTAGCTGCGGTTACCATCCAGTAAGATTTAAGATTACGATTCTATTGTCACTAGTCCTCGTATTTATAGGACGGTGTCTTGTAAATATATGTTGCTGCAGTTCCAGTGAGCAGTAACTGGTGCACGCTACTTATCATCATAGTTGTCTTTTAAGGAGTTGAGTATGAGTAATTGCTATAACCAGCAATCAAGACTGAATATGATGTAAAAGTACTGATTTCATTTTATGGTATTTTATGCAATTGTTGCCTTCAACCCATATGGCATATATGTGTTTGTACTTTTATGTAATCAAATGCTAATCTGCATTAATCTTATGTTACATTGACTTGGATGCAATGGAACGGGATTGTAGTGCAATGAAGTAGGCCCTGTTTGGTACTCCATTATTATTTAGTTTCTCAATTCAATTCGATTTTGTTTAGTTCAACTCCATTCGGTGGAATTGAACAAAGCCTACAAAGGGAGTTGTACTTGTTGGGAAGTAATAAATTAGTGTGATGTTTGGTTGACATAAAATACAAGAACTTTCACTTTTCTACAAGATGGGGAAAGTTGCTTACGAAGCTCCTCTAGATAAGTTAGACTTTTCTAATACCTGGGCAAATTCTCAGTAGTGAACTAAACGATCACTAAGTAAAGCAATCAAGTTTCACTTACCACAAAATGAGAGAAATTGTTTATTTAGTCCCTCTAGATAAGTGAGACTTCTTGTGTCAACCAAACAACTTTCGTACTTCCCATGAACTTTTAATACATAGGAATTACCATTTCCTGTCATGTACAAATCCTCGTAGTGAACCAAACGATCACAAAGAATGCAATCAAGTGCATAATGGAATGGGATTAGATTTACAATGTCATGTTTAGTTGAATCAAATGGCAGGGGAGAGTACGGAATAAGAGATGTAAATCTGTTCTCCAATCTCGAACCATTTTTTTTTTTTTTTTTTGGCTAATCAAAAAGAAGGTGCTAGTGAATAGCAACCGATACACCTCCTACTACGTCATGTTCGGACTTTTGTGTTCAATAGCATAAGTATGTAACTGAACAACCAATGCAAACATTGGCTCTGTCAACGTAGTACCATCAAGGGGCAAGTATAGTTCTTAAAAGTCGGAAGTTACAAGTGACATGAGTTAATGAGGAATCAAACCCATGACCTTGGCTTACCAAACCACTTGGGAGTGAGTTTGGAAGCACTTGACTACTACCCTTAATGGTAATCTCGAACCAGTTAAGGACTGGGGAGCACGATATGAATTAAGGCCTTGGATTGGAGAGAAAGAGATAGGATGGAGTGGAGCCTGGAGAGAGTTGGAGGAAAGACAGGAAAGAGAGGAAAGGTGTCAAATTTGATGGCTTTAATCTTTTTCCTTATTGCTGCATAAATACCTTGTAAATTGTAATGGTAATTGTTTGTTATTGTGCTGCTATTACAATGCAAATGCAACTTACAAAGATGATAATGCCACCATTTTTCACTTACGAATACAAGTAAAGAACCCGTCATGTAAACATATCAATTCATACTAATTTGCATCACTCAAGAGTGGCAATGACCACTCAAATTCAGTGTACACATGGATGCAGCACAGGCGTATACAAATTTTACAAAAGAATTGAGATTATCAAACTTAATAACTCATTTTGTCCTTAGAATGATGAACTGTTGGGGTATGACGCGTTACAATTACAAAAATTAGTTTTGAATTTCCTACTTTGGGGAAGTATTGAATCTTTGAATCAGTTTTCCACTGTACTTGATTCTGTATATGGGATCCCACCCGATGATGTCAACGTATACTCTGCAACCAGCTATCTAACGGAAATGGTTGCCAGACCAGCCTATGTTCACAATCTCAACTATAGATTACACGAGAACAGGATACACGCCAAATCAGGCTGCAGAACTTGCCGAGGGTGCTGCCTTCTGGCTTTTCATTAATCAGACAGCTAAATACGAGAAATGAATAATCAAATTTCACCCAATCTACTCATCCTCTTGATCAAGTAAGGAAAAAGAGAACGGTTCAAATTTGTATCCATCTCCTTCATAGAACTTATTCTGAAATTCCACCCAGTGAAGTCGCAAGGCATGCAAGAAAGCACTAAGAGTTTCCATCACTAACAGCACACCAACAGTTGCAGAGATGAAAACAACTATGCCGATAATGAGAATGATGATGTTGTTATACCTACAGCCGTTACATGGAAGTAGTTATAGCTTTATTCCCATAACATTCAGAAAATGAGCATCAATCCATGGGTGTTAAAAGAAATAATCTTACCCCCAGGCCAGAAGTAGAACTTTGTCATAGAAGACACTAGAGAGCTCTGAATGCGCAAGACTGAAAGAGAGTAAATTTCAAATCAGATTAAAGCTAACACTTAACCAATAAAAACAAAACAGCATTGTTCAAAGGCAGTAGTGAATAGACTATAAGATAACCATCCCCACCAAACTCTCATCTAAATGCCAAAACAGAAAAAGAAAACAGAAAAAATTAGCGACATTTAGTCATGCATGGAAAGAAATTATCATAACTAGCAGTAAATGCAAATCTGAAATTAAAACAGAATCCCAACAGACAAATTGTTGCCTTCAGTTAATTAGCCTGGGCACTGAAACTGCAAAAACAGCTTCAAACCCTGTAAGTAGCTGGAAAGTGGGTCGCTGATACATTTTTTTTCTAAATGATTAGACATGAAACGTAGTGGCACATCAGCCAAGTTTGGCAGCTTCAGAAGAATACAAGGTTTTGAGATCTAACAGAGAGAACTTTGGCACACATTAAACTATCAGCTAGTTACCACAACTCTTTGTTGCAAAATTTGTGGTAGCCATCTCTACCAAAAATACAATATTCTCCACTGTGAATTGTGATTGCAATAGAAGTAAATGAATTCAAACTAGTAAGCACTTACCTGAGAGCCCATAAACGTAAATATGAAGCTGTATTGGAGACTGCTCCCAGCACAAATTCTATGGTGTGTATGAGTTGATGAACAAAAATTTCGCTGAATTCAAATTCATCATGCCTGTGGGAATCATGCTCCATTTCGAAATCTGAGTCTTCACTATTATCAAGAATTGCATAAGACCGACCTTGGTGCCGCTGAGAACAGATGCCAACATTTTGTGAGCATGGGGAAATTTACAAAAAAGTAACAAAACACTAACACACTAGGAAGGATGGAGAACTAATTGAATTGCAAAGTGAAGATTTAGCGTACTTCTTCATGTTGCTTTTTCAGAAGAAAAGGTTTTGGGAATAGCATCCATGGTACAGAAATTAGGGCTAGAAAGAGTAACAGAATCTGCAATGCAGTACAAGTAAAAGTTAAGAAGCAGGTCAGTTATCAATTAATGAGAACTAAGAGAAGGAAAGTGGGGAAACCTGAAGCGCTTTCTGACCCATAAATAGCTGATTCTCCCCAAGGTCATCCATGGGACTAAGGAACATGTATATTAATATATGATATAGATCAGCTTTAGAGCCGGTGCACCATTTTACAACAATGAGAAGTGTGAGGTAGCCAAATAGGCTGTTTAAGAAAATCATCTGGGGAACAAACTGATACCTGGAACAGTATACCAAAAGAAATAATAAATTGATACAATCAAATCGACGAACAAAACTATAAATAAGTGAAAAACAAGCCAGCACTATCTTCTATATCAGATTTACAAATGCATTTCGCAGTAAACAATAAAAATGGAAAGACATGTTGATCTTGTATAGACTAGGACAATAAAAGGCAATAGCAAATAATAGGAATATATGAACATAAAATCCAAAATAACAATTCCACTTACCGGATATTCAAGTCATTTTTGAAGAACTTTGCATTAAAATAACTCAATATGATTCCAAGGTTCATTTGTGCCACTCCGAGAAGAATTGACATTTTCATCTTTAAAGAGTTTAGGAATGGCAACTCACTACGGCTACCATGCCAAACAGGATCCACTCCGAATGGGTATGTATCACGTACTTTTATTACGCCTGCAGTGGAAGCATCCCTGCCATTGTCACGGTATCAAAATAATGTTTCTGAGCTGAATGTGAAGTACAGAACAAAAGACTAATATTCATACCGGCAAGAAACATCACGGCATGCATAGGCAGAGGATCCAAACAACTCAAATGGAACTGAAAAGAATTCATTGTACACCAGTCCTGTGTATATAGAGAATAATGCCATCATCATAATGACATAGCGACCACCAAATGCCATCTCCATGATATCCCCAAGTTTCTGCTTGAAACACAGAATTTACAGCTTTAGAACTCCTTCATTGTATGTATGTATANAAAGGCAAAATAATAAAAGGGTTATCTGATAGAAAAGTTTCATTCAGTCAGGACATCAGCTAACTAAGAGGCATATATTTAATTAGATACAATGAGTAAATTGAACAGAATATTGCACATTCTCTACAAAGAAAACTATGGCCTGCCATTTAGTTTGGCATATAACTTGTAATTCTATTTGATCATAATTCTGAACTAAAGCACAGTATTTGTTGGCTGTGATAGCTTACCTGGATACTAATCCGAGAATCAGTAAGAATGCAATAGTATGGAAAGGGAAAGGAAAGAAAGCAATCTTTTTTTTCAACAACTTATTAGAAGAAGAGATGAAAAAACCAGATAACCCTTCTCTTCACATCCTCCGAACCTCTAGATAGTGGAGAACTATATAGGGTTGAGCAAGGAAAGATACAAACTACCTCCATTTTCTCCACTTCCTTTGTCCTCCTTGTTTTACAGCAAAAAGAAGACAAACAAGAAACTACAATCACTTTCAGGCTCTCTTTCAACTTCCACGCCAAGGGAAAGCATCCAGGCAAAGGCAGTGAAATTATGTGTACTTTTTTCCCTTTGGGGGTTGGGGGTGGGGTGGGTGGGTGGGGCAGGAAGAAGGAAAGGATCAGATAACAGCCAGGCATGAACATTTAGCTTCATTAAGCAATTAAACTGAGCACACAAGAGGTTATCTGATGTAAGGAGAAACCTAACCTATTTTTTCCTCTGTTTCACATCATGTATCAAAAAGGAGGATTGGTAACTAACCATTCCACCTAGCATAGCTTCTAAATTTCCGGGTTTAGTGAAGACAAAAGGAAAAGTCTTGGTTATATCAGCCACTCTGAAGCACGGACACCTTGGCCATGTGCCGTGTCGCGTGTCCGACACCTAAAAGGATACGACACCCCTCGGACGCGCCTAGGACTTGTGTCGGCAACGTGTCTAAAATAATAAACAGTTCAAGGTGATGGACGCCAATTGGACACCACTAAGGACACTGTTCATGATTGTGTTCCCTATTATTTACCTTTTGTGTGTTCGATGATATGATTTTAATTTCATCATTAAGTCGTCTTTAGTCAGTTTATGGGTTCTTTGAGTTATTGCGCATCGTAATGCTTGTCGAACTTTCCTTTTATAAGTTGTAATTTTTGTGTTTAAGTGACTAAACAAGATTATTTTATTACATTAATTATCAGTATATTAATTCAAACATGCATTTCTTAGTTTCATTTTAGAAATAAGTTTAAAAATTGTTCCCTGCCGTGTCCTGTGTCCTGTGTCCTGTAATTTTGGGAAATGGTGCTTCCTCGTATCTGAGTTTGTATCCGTGTTAGTGTCCATGCCACATAGATTAGCAAAGATCATTGAACATACAACCTGTTTTTGATGATATCTGAGTGTTCAAAAACAATGCTATAATAGCCATATTACACTTGCATCCTTAAAAAACATGCACCAAAGACGTTTTCTATGTTGAACAATTAAGGCTAGAGGGCAGAAAAACTTCTTGCACAAAAGTAATTCATGATCTTACTTATTGATCATGACAATTCAGAGATCGAGATCCAGATTAGATAAAAAAGTTGCAAGAAAAGGGTACTCAAACGGCCTTCATGTCTGTTTTAACATCATAAAAAAAAAAAAATAAATAAAAAATAAAAACACTTTGAGGCTATGAAGCAAAATGCAAATATAGACAAGAGAAGCTGTGGCATGAAAGCCTAGACTGTTTCAGCTTTGATATCTGATAAATACGACTGTCAATCTTGTTAAGACATGCGCCTATGACATAAGCAAGTGGCACATATTGGCAACCATCACATGCTAATACCTATGTTGATGTTGAACTTCTCAAGTTATGATGATATGAACTCCTAATTACTAGCAAAACTTAAGTTGAAGACAGCACAAAGTCCAAAGAATAATGCAGATTAGAATCATTTCATTGGCAACAACACATAGAACAGTCCACCGTTAAGACATAAATCAGAAACCAATTTTTGAAAAATAAGGTCAGAAAAATTTCAACACTCTTTCACTAAATCTATGAGATTCAGACAGTCCCTCCACACACAAAAAAAAAAAAAAAAAAAAAAAAAGAGGAGAGATTCAGACAGTAGCTGTCAAAGTTAAGCATAAGATATACAAGCAGTGCACAAAAAGATGGGGTAACCAAAATCCCAAGGATGTATGGTAGAAACCTATAGGTTGATGCCAACGTTTTGGTAGTAGATAAAATTTGATTTATAATATTGCAACTTGAACTTACTGACACAAAAGAAGCATTTACCTGACTCGAGAGCTTTTTTTCCCTCATGATGAAGTACATTGTTGCTAAAAGCAAACATATACCGTGGCCCCAATCGCCAAACATCACAGCAAACAAAAAGGGAAATGTGACAATTGTGTATACACTGGGATTTGCTTCCTGGTACTTGGCAACCCTGCAACAGCACAAGGTAGAAAAGTTTGTTTACCATAATTTCTGTATAATCAAGTTGCAGTGCTTAAGGCTTGAGAAAAGGGAGATTGTTGTGGGGGGGGGGGGGGGGGAGAGCACCGTATAAGATGGAGCTGCAAGGGATGGGAGCAAATCGACTTCAGATTACTAATTGGACATGAATATGGAAAGCTATATTTTTCCTCCTGTCACTTACTCCAAATGTATGGGACCTCTCCAAGCAGATTAAGAATTCAAATAGTTTATACCCACATGCATAATGATTTTATGTCAAACAAAAACAAAAGTCAAAGATAATTTTCATGAATAAATGAAAATAAGACTGAAGATATGTTTCATGAAAGAGAATAAAACTGAAGATGTTTAAAGATTAAAATACATGAAATTGTTCCCCAAGTATGAGCCTGACTACTTGAACTTTTGGAGAAGTCAATGACATTGAGGTCAATCTCATGAATTCAAGTTTCAACAAATCTGTGATTTTTATTGCACAGAAGCATATCTTAGGTACTTAGTATGGAGGAGGAAAAGCTTTACACTTCTTGTAAGTATTCCTCGTCATATACATCATAATCAATGTATGAGAACTTCTTGTTTCAGCGAGCAAAAAGGAGTGAAGAATTTTAAAAAGGAGGAAACAAATCAGATGATGATACATCTGGTTAACTAATGTAAATCTTCTCGAAAACTCATGACAACACATAACCATTCCATTTGAAGAGTCGTTGCCAGCAGCCTTAAACCAATTCCACTCCACATATTGCAGGCAGCTATGGGAAGCACAGAGTAGCTCAAAAAGCTTATACTATATTTTGCATACAAGCTTGAATCATGAAACCAGTAGTTGACTTACCCATATGCATCCACAATTTCCTGAAAGGCACCAGTGAATTTGTTTGTGCGGAAATAAGTTGGTGGCATTTCCTTTGTTTGCAAAACATGAAATATTGACCCGATTTGTGAGTTGCTGTCATAGCTTGCCTGTTGGAGTGTATCTTGAATCTGAGGTAATTATAGACCAGTCCCACCAAATGTTATATTCTTGTTTCAAAGATTATGACACTAAATCAATATAGATGAACCACAAACAGTGATCAGATCTCACCTGCTTTGTCGAAAAAACAGGACACCAACCTTCTGCAACAAGACACTTCTTTGTCACATCTATGCTGAGCATATTCAATGTATGATATATGGTTTTCTCCTTCTTTACCTTTCAGATATAAAAAGACAAAGAGTCAATGAATGAAAACAGGTAAATCCTGACAAAGAGAAAGCTAGTTTGAAAAGAAAAGGAAAGGGGAAATCTAGATGCTTGAGGGTCAAAGAGAGAAGTAGGAACGAAAGAATAAAAAAAGTGCTCACCATATGGTGCCACTGTTCAATTTGGGAGCCAATTGCACTTAAGACATTGTCACGGTGTACATGACCAACATCTATAGTAGTCTTCAGCTCAGAAAGTTTTCCATTGACCTAGAAATGATAATGTTAATGC
>BSSO01008058.1:0-10446 GCA_030267885.1 Mesembryanthemum crystallinum | reverse complement strand
CAAGACATTTCACGTGCTCCTTAACAGATCCTTAACGGCGTTTAACATGGGACCATTTTGGGATCAACAGGTGAAAGTTGGGATTATTCCCAGTAATACGCGAAGTTGGGATTATTATTGGCCGACCGGCCAAAATTTGGATTATTTACGGCCAATTTTCCTTAAAAAAATTGTTGTGATTTGAGAGTAGGATTCACAAAATTTGACTTACTAGTTGGATAGAAGATATACAGGAGGTCAATGTTTTAACTTTTTTGAGGAGAGATTAAAAGGTCAATAGTAGTCATCAATACCATCCAACATTTTGGAAAATTCTTATTCTTATTGCGTATGTTGATAATACTAATAGGATCCATAAAGATGGAAAAACATAAGATAGTTATGCATCTTATGACTTGTGGACTTTTATTAGCCTTTTTATCTTGTAATGTCAATTTTAAAGCATATCCTTTGAAGTTAACTGAAAATAAGGAGTATATAAAAAAAATGTGCCGTGGTTCTCGTTGAATTTACAAAAGGTATATGATGATTTGACATCAAAATTCTGTAAGTTGGAGTTATTCTTTCTCTCCTTTTCTTCTTAAAGTTGTAGTGTCTTTTCCATCAAGAAAATTAGTGAAAAATAGTCCAATATTAGTCAACTATGCAAAATAGTTCCAACTATGTTATTTGGTTATTTGCACAATGCAAAACTTGCATAGATCTAGTGTATGTAGTTAAGAAAAATCTCTAAGTTATTCAAAAAAAGTTACTCCTATTTTCTAAATAAAACCCGCATATTGTTAAGAGCCACCTATATCCCTATAGTTATCCCTGTTGTAAACGAGCCAATGTACTCACCGAGCGGCTCATAAACTTAATCGATCGAAACTTGATTAATAGGTCAATTTTCAAACTCGGTTTATGTATTGTCATACCAACAGTTGGGATCTCCAAAAGTGAGCTATTCACACTCAACTCACTATTCATTTGGTTAGTATAATTGACAAAGTTAAAGATCAGCACTGGCTATATAGTCGAGACATGACTGAAAATAGCCAGATTGCATTTCCTTTGCATATGACCTCTTTGATTAAGAGTTTCGCTACAAATTACATGATCCATGACATGAGATCCTACATAAAACACCACAATGGAATAACTTACAGCATCATTGAATTGAGTCGTCTAACAGTTAGACACTTGTATACAAGAATTTGCGTTCCTTAGATATTTATGCAATTGCATGCGGAAAAAACAATAATACATTCTTGTCATCTTCTTTCCCAATTCTAATGAAAATTGGAATGGCCTTGTCAACTTTACCTTTGCCAAAGCACTGAAACAGAAAATAGTGGAAAACCAAAGTAACGTTCAAACGTTATTGATCTGTAACATCAGATGACCACCTAAAGATAAGACCTTTAAATATCAAGAAAGCTACAATGTCTCCAAAATAAACTGCTACAGCAACTGAAGGGCATTAAGTAGCAAACAAGCACCTGAGACTGTCATTTCATAATATGGACCTCATAAATTTAAAGCCACGGTGTTGATTGATACATTAATGAGTCTTTCAATCGCGGTGATTAAGTAATCTGGACTTAAATTTCAACTCTTTCCCATATGCATGTAGTAATGAAGAACACTGCTTTATATACAACCTAAACTAGAAGTGCAATAAACCCAGTACACGTAAACAACCACCACCCATAAAAGATCCTATTTAGAACAGGGTTTGGGAAAATCTAGATGGATGCAGTTACCTCTAGCCAGTATAAGAACTACATGGCGAAAAAGCAGCTCACTCAAACACTGCAACATCTCCACTCCAGCTGCAGGAAGCAACGACGTTAGGCATGAAAGGATGAAATGCAACATCTACACATGGTTGATCGTAAGCTTTGATTTTCTTTACAATGTTAGTAGACCCGACATTGTAAAAATAAATGTTCCCATCGGAGGAGCCAGAGGCAAGTATTTCTCCATCCATACTGAATTCACACTTGATCGGGAACCCGTAGACACCGTGTGACTCATATCGCTTGTACTTGTCAAGTCTGAATGGATGCTTTGTGGAGAAGATGGCAATGTAGTTACCATTTGACTGAGCCACAAAAAAGGGTTCAAAAGGGTGACATCGAATAGAGGGGCAGGTATAAGCTTCTGCATAAACCTGTGAAAGATTAAAATTGTAAGAACAAAAAATAGGATATGTAATGGGATTTTCTTTTCTGATGAAAACTAGGAAATTGGTCACATGATCCTTCGCAAATTGCAATGACCACATCATTAAGATGCCCTTTAAATCATATGTTAGAATTCAACATGGATTAAACATGATCATAGATGACGTAAATTTCAACTTGAAGCTCCATGCACTTGAGCATTTTTTTACATTTACCAGAAACACACATACGACAAACTTTAACAAGCACTCAGCTGATCTTGACTACTCAGGGACGGCTTTGTACATGGCATGAACATGATCATAAACGAGGTAATGCAAAACATAAAAACAGCCTCTCAGCTAGTCTTTGTTAGTTAGGGGTATGGCAGTGCCCAATTTGACCTTCCCAAACCCCATCTCTAGGAAAGATATCACTAGGAGTTGTTGCTGTTGACATAAATCAAAATAAAATAAAAAATACAAATTGGTCTATCAATTATCCATTTGAGGTCAAGAAACCACCCCATGAAAAGTAAGAGTCACCCTTCTAAACTCTAAGTATAAGAGGCCTCCCTCTAAAGTATAGGAGTCACCCCTTAGGAGCAAGTCCATACAACGGGCAATCCATACAAGACCTACTAAAGAATGTCAATTCATTAGGTGATATTTAAGAAAAAGCTGTTCTTCTTGCTCCTACTGTGTTATTTGTCTGAGTATATATCAAAGTCGCACAACAAGCAAAGCCAATTATGTTACTTGGACAGCTGATCAGCAACTTACACATGTCAAAGCAAAAGTCATACAACCGAACATATTGTGTTCCTCTTGCTCCTATTCCATTTCTAGGCAAAAAAATGAATATTAAGCTATTTAAGAGGGAGGGGAGCTAGTTCTTTCAAAGGTTTGACTTTACATGGAAGGAGAAAGGATTCATCTGCTTCAAAGCAGAGGAACAGCAAGAGCAGAGCAGTCCTCAAATACTCAAGTGTATCACAGTGCATGGGACTCTTCATGTAAAATAAGGCCAACAAAATGGCCAATGCAAAACATGAAATTTATGTGCATCAGGGTATCGCAGTTAACAGTCTTGTGTATGCAGGGGACCAGGGATAGACATTCCGACTCGCTATTGGGTGGGACAATAAATTATTCCATTTCAATCACAGATCTTGCATAAAACATGACAAACAAGAAAGGAAAACAGAGGTATGACTTATGAGCCATCAAAAGAGAATAATCAGTTGCATATCCCAGCAAAGAAGATAAAACGGATGTAAAAGTACCTGATTGGAGAGGGGGACCTCTCGAGACACATCCCACACAATGAGCGAATTTTCACTAAGATTGCTCTTTGATACATCGCTTGAAGAGATAAATTGCTTACCATCACCCAGAAATTCAACATCAAGTATTGGTCCTAGGCGTCTTACATACTCATGGGCCACCTTTCCTATTCGTATATCCCACAGTTTGAGGAAGCCCTTTGTTCCTCCAGAAAGAAAGAGATTGGAGTTGTGTGGATGAAACTTAATAGCTGTAACAGCTTGATTGTCTAAGAAAACCTGAGTTTCTGAACCCTTCTCAACGTCAATCAACCTTGATGAGCAATCAAAACCACAGGAAAGTATGAATTGTCCTTGAGGCGACCATCTCACATCTTTCACAGCAGCGCTATGATGCATAAATGCACGTGCCTTTTTATTTTGCTTGTTCCACACATTCCATATGTAAATGATATTATCCATCCCAGACGATGCTAAAAGATGGGCTGCACACTAAATTTGATGAATAGATTAATATGAAGTACGATATTAACATTGAAAGAGTATTTATTTCCCAAAGCATAATATGAAGCACCACACTAAGTTATTTAACAGAATAACTTACCTAGTAAACATTGATTTCACAACAGAATAAAGAAGAGATATGTTCATACCTTTCTCGCACATGCTATGAGTTTTAACCATATCTCCTTAAGTTCGTCACGTGGTGAGGCAAGCATAGCAAACACATTACATATGTTTGCAGATATGCTCATCATATAAAAATAAATTTCGAACAAATGAAGATTCATACTACTAAAACTACAAATTCATACTGAGTCTAACATGTCACATAAAAGGATTTTCTTTTTTTGTTTACCAATAAAACAGATCTTGATGGATTGTGTTCAAGTACAGAACCAAAGCAAACCCCTCATCCATTTGGATAGTCTGATAGATAAACCCCTCATCGCCATTCTCATTTATTCTAAGTTAACATCTTCCCTTAGCATATTTTTACCACACTTCAGCTCCTTTTGAATCTTGTAAGCAACCCAGAACCCACCTTGCACTTGAGAGGATTTCCAGCAGAAATGAATTTCATTGTCAAATCACTGAGCCAAGTGTTTATGATTTCAAAGGTGCTGGACCAATTAATTTGATGAACACCACACAACAGAGGCATATGATCAGATAAAGACCACATGTTAAGAGAACGGATATGTTATGCACATTGTTATACCTAAGAGTTACCATGTGCGCATAAAGAAAGGCCCAACATACTCGAGGTTACCCCATGATAGTAGCAAGAATATGGAAGATGAGAGAACCAGCTTGAGCATCCAACCCCTTTAGCTGAAAGCTGTATTTGCTCCTAATAACTTTGTGCCAAAGGGATTCAAATTACAACAATAATAAAGGCTATAACCGCTTACCCACCAACGAAATGATTTTGAGCAGCAAATAACCGAAATCCAACCCAGGCCCCTCTGCCTTGGGTCTACAAATCAAGTTGCAACTAACAAGCTGGCTCTTTCCTACTTACCCGCTAATCCATTTTGTTAGCCACACCACTAGGAATCGTGAAAAGAGAGAGGTTATACAAAGAGATACCAGCTATCAAAGAATGAAGTAACGTCATTGTCCATTCCTAAAGAAAATTATACCTCCCTTTCAACCGTTCAAAATTCTTAGCAACCTTAGCCACAACAAGCTAAACGATACTTACCTTGAAGAGGCACACCTAAATAAGTAAGAGGCGATTGGTCGATTTGACAAAATAGACCAAATTGGTGAAGGACTCTTAACACAAGACCATCCACATTTAGCTCGGGTAAAAGTTGACTTAATCCCCTAATTAATCTTAAAAAATACTGGTGTCATCATCAGCAAACTCAAGATGAGAAACAACAACCGTGTCCCACTCTAAAAGCCTCCACTTCCACTACCCCTTTTCCCCCACATCGATCAAGAATCCTACCGAGGCTATGTTTGGCACTGCGATGCGAGCTGTAGCTGTAGCTGTTGCTTCAAAAGCTGTTTGGTTGCTGAGAGAAAAAAGAACAAGTTGTAGCTTTTACCAAAAGCTAGCTGCCAAATGAAAGCTAGTTGAGTAGCTTCCAAAAATTAGTTGTAATTGTAACTAGGAGAGAGAGAGAAAGAGAGAGAACAAGATGCAACTGTAGCTCTTACACAAAAGCTACCAGTTGGTGCCAAACATAGCCCAAGAAAGGTAGTAAATAGGAATGCTACCCAAACAAGATTGGAGAATCAAAATCCTCCCACCCAGCGAGAAATAAACACCTTTCCAACCATCAAGCCACCAGGCCACTCTAGCCGCGGCAGGATCCCAGAAAGACACACATCGGGGATTTTCCTCAAAGGGGACACCAAGGTAAGTCAAGGGTCACCGTTGAACCTGGCACCTCGCAAGAAAAGCAAGAGGAGCCAGAACACTATCATCCACGTTAACCCCCACAAGCCTGCACTTGGAAAGATTGATCTTCATCCCTGAAATAACGTCAAAGATCTTACAATAGTGAGCACCCTCTTAAAACCATACATCCCCGTAGCAAAGAAAAGAATCGTACCATCAGCAAGCAAACTAAAGGTGGGAAATAGCCACCTCTTTCCCACTTGAAACCTCTCCACAAGCCCTATCTTCACACTCAACTCTAACATCCTGCCAAGAACATCAACGACCAGTGTCAAGAGGAAGGGAGAGGGAATCCCCCTGTCACGTCAGGAGGCAGCTAACATCAGAGAAGCAACCTCGAATCCACCTACTCCACCTTTCCCCCCAAACCCTTCCTATCCAACACCCTATACATAAAACCCGTACTCACTCTGTCATAGGCTATGTTGCACGGAGACGGAGACGGGGACGTGGACGGGGAAACGACAACTTGCCAAAATGCAAGAAACGGAGACGGCGTGGAAACGTCGTATTTATTTAAAAAAATAAAAAATAAAAAAAATAAATAAATAATTAAAGAAGAAGAAGAAGAAGAAAGTAGAAAATAATATATAAACGGTTAAATGACAACCACGAAAGCTAACGAAACGTTTCGCTCCTTATCCGAAACGTTTCGAAGCCGTTTCGACGCGTTTCGGAGGCGTTTCCGTCCCCGAAACGTTTCAGGGACGGGAAACGGCACCTGCCAGGCGTTTCCGTGCTTCCAAGGTCATAGGCCTTCTCAAATCCAGCTTGAAGACTAACCCCTTAAACTTAAAACGCTGAGCCTCAACCAAGGCCGCATCAATAATCTGAAGTTCCCCAACAAGGGCAGTCTGACAGTGGAAATAGTCTCGGCTAACAAAGAGGACCTTAGTCACGATCTTAGGCTCACTGGAGATCAGACTAATAGGCCTGTAGACCTTAAACGGACGGTCCTTCTTGGGGACAAGGGTGATGAAATTGGAGTCTATACTCTTCTCGATCACCCAAGTTGCATGGAACTCCGAGAAAATGCCCATCAAATTATCCTTGACAACATCCCAACAATCCTGAAAAAAAAGCCATAGTAAAACCGTCTAGACCAGGAGCTCTCTCTATTTATCCCAAAGACGGCATTCTTGATCTCGTCAAGCTCAAAAGGCCTCTCTAGCCAAACCCTAGTATGCGCTGAAATATAAGCCCACTCCAACCCTTCGATCATGGGTCTGTACAGATCCTCCTGTGTAAACAAACTCCGATCGAACTCCATAATCTCCTCACAAATTCTGTCACCGTCCAAGATCATCCCCCCACTACTAGATTCCAGCTCCGTAACGTAGCTAGGCTTCTGACGACCATTCATCACCTTGAAGAACAATCTAGAACTAAGTTAATCAGGGTGAACGTCTGTATTTAAATAGCCAAGGAAGCAATGAAAATGAAAGTAGCTAATCAGTGGTGGAAGTGGAACTGAATTATATGGATAAGCTTGAATTACATTATCTTTATAAATACGATTATCATTTCGTTACTGGTTTCAGGAATTATGAATAGCTATGTTTGGCAAAGCTAAGGAAGTTAAGGTAAAGACATGAATGATACAAGTATAACATATTAGTAATGGGGATACAGAGGAGGAAATCTTGATCATGACCAGGTTACTGCAGAGCTTCTGCTCCTTTTTGACATTAGGTACAGAGTTGCAGTGATTTGGCAATCTGATGGCTCACTAATATCTTTTAGTTATCTTACATAGAAACAAGAATGAATAACAAACACGCAGAAAATGGGAAACACAGAAATGTCCATCCTAAAAAAATGAAGAAACTTGAAATTCGGAAAGAAGTAGTTAAAGTTTTGCGTAGGAAACTTTTTACTATTATAATAAATAATAGAAGAGTAGCAGTCTACAGGATGCTTGTGCAATAATTTAGACATCTATTTTAAGTGAATGGGCTAAATATAGTCTGCAAATTTTGATATAGGTGACATTTTCATTGCCAAAAGGGAAATTGGTAATAAAAAAGACATGTGGAATTCTTAAAATCCATGAGATGAAAGAGCTTGCTGGTCATACCAAAAGGATGTTCCCCTGAATTTTCATGTTTTTCAAATAAAAGAAGTACACCTCATGAGAGTTTCCATGCATTAAAACTTCACTTCTCAACTCATCACCCTCCTCAAAACCACCCAGGAGCTATGTTATTCCAACATGTTCCATGCACTTAATTTGTGCACAACTTTTTAGCAATTACAAGAATGCATACGAACAGGACATCAAATTAGTAGTACAATAGAGAATTGTAAGTTCAACACCTAGTGCAACTTATATTCAGTTTGCTCACATTACACACACAAAACTAGTGCACAATTCATGATTTAACATCTATTACACTTTCATCAACTCAGGAGCCATTAATATAAGGACTAAGAAGCATTTAAAAAATAAAAAAAACTAAACAGGGAAATTCTATATGATACCCTGTGTTTAGACTTTTTCTAATTGGTGGACAAGACTATTTCAAAATTTACATGGTTGACCTGTAGTGGTGGCCACTATCCATGCAGTGACCTTCCGTTTTCTCTAAAATTGGCTTAGTTTTGTTAGCTAAACCCCTCTATCACTCTGTGATCTCTCCCCCTATCCTGTACAACTTAATTCAAATATAGTATGGCCAGCAAACACTTCATTTGTAGAAGACAGTGAAAGCTAACTGTTTAGACTTCTCGTAGTGGAATATAAGAAAGAATTACCTTCCAAGATTTTTTCACCATTGAGTCCTTTGATGACTCTTAGTGGTACTGGAGAAAGATACAAGGTGTTGGAGGGGTTTAATCAATGCAAACTAGCTCATGTAAAAGCTTACAATATGAGTGACTATCATCAAGACTGTGAAGGTACCATGTGGGTTTTATGAAACCACTTTCTACCATATAGAAAACTCCAAAAACACAAGAGACCATGTAGAATTTTCCAGAAGCAAACTTAGTCATTCTATAAAAAAAAAGAAACTAACCATGACGTTGTGACCACTGTACAGCACTGACTGGTTTCAAGTGGCCATTTAAATTAACGGATAGCCTGCTCGGCAATTTCTTCTTGTCTGCGTGTGAATTTGATTGGTGTCTTAAGGATAATAAAATATCATGCCGCAGATTTGCTTCAGAAATACTTCCTGTGACTGCAAAGAGTTATCCTGAGTCAGACATTCAGTGATTCAGGATTACTCTTTTATTTTACATTTTGACGGCAAGTAAATCAAGACGTCATTTCATCAACATAACTGGGGGGAAGGGGTGGAAATAAACAAGAATGAGGGAAGAAAAGAAAACTTCTATTTCAAAACCAGTTTTGTAGACAGAAGTCACAATAAACATGCAAGAAACATACAAGCACATGGTCGAAAGGCTCACTGAAGATGTCACTTCCAAAATTTACTCAAAATTATAGATCTACAGAACATCAGGGTTGGGTAAGTACTGCCAATGAAATAATGGAGTATTGGCATATGATGAAAGAGATAAGGCTACTACACACTACATGATGATTTTTGTGGCAGCACTGTCTACAGATATAGAATATTGAATCTCAACATGTAATTATGATACAAAAAAAATTAATGGACAATGTAATTAAATTATAACTGTAGATTCCACTTTTCAAATGTGGTTAAATCGATTATCTTTAACCTACATATTCATCTTCATAAACATACAAAGTCACTACCTAATAACTGCACATATATTATTCTATAATTGTAGATTCATTATTATACAATGTAATTAAATTATAACTGTAGATTCCACTTTTCAAATGTGGTTAAATCGATTATCTTTAACCTGCATATTCATCTTCATAAACATACAAAGTCACTACCTAATAACTGCACATATATTATTCTATAATTGTAGATTCATTATTATACAATACATAATCATTATTTCATCACTATTTTATCACTGTAAATTCATAATTCACATTTTTAGTCTGCACCAGATCTTTGAAAGTTCTGATTCAAATGGAATTAACCACACTTAAACAATAGTAACCCAATATTTTAACACTCTTAAGTCGCTCCTGACAGGAATTTAACTATTAGATTGTTTGTATTCATATTACCATAAGTGTATTTTAGGTGAATATATCAAAGAAATTGCCATCCATGTCTCATCCCCATGCTAAACAAACGTTTATGAGACATCTTTACATCCTATATGTTACTTGGACTCGGGTACAAGTGTTCGATACGGGTATGGATCAGGGCATTAAATAGCGGTTGCGATCGCGAATGCGGTAACGCTCGCGATATCGCGGAAACGTACTGTTACGGGTTTCCCGTAGCGGATCACGGCAATCGCGGCGTGATTTGTTCACATAAAGGGTTTTTTGCACTTGTAATTGTATTCTTTGCATCACAATCATAATACTCACATATAATGTTTCATTGATAAGAAATACAAACATATTAATTAATATATGTTAAAATTCATCATAAAGTTCTAAATGCATAAACTAAGATTATAGTAACGAAAGTAATATGATAGTAAATTACTCCCCCCGTCCTAATATAAACTTAACATTTTCCTATTTGGTCCGT
>BSSO01008057.1:0-10448 GCA_030267885.1 Mesembryanthemum crystallinum | reverse complement strand
CTATTTGAATACCCCTTGACGTACCGGTGTTTCGCGTATCGGCAACCTCAAAAACCGATACGTAACGGCCGGTACGTCGCGTATTGGCCGATATTTGGTACCCTGTGACAAACTAATTATAGATTAGCTGTATTCCCGTGTATACGACAAACTAATTACAGAATTGTTCTTTCAGTGAATCTTGCCATTCCTCCTGAATTCAGTTCTTTATTACAGTCTAGAGGCTTCACGATTTCTTTCAAACACAGGTCGAGCAGTTAGAGCAAGAGGTTGCAGTACTTCGACAAGCGCTTGCTGATAAGCAGGAACAAGAACGTGCAATGCTTCAGGTCTTGCTTGGCTTTTACGTTGATTTTTCGTGTGAGAGATTTTGGAAGCCTGAAGGAAGGATCCTGCACTCTCTAACTTTCAGTACTTATTCGTGCACTTCTATAGGTCCTGATGCGCGTTGAGCAAGAACAGAAGGTAACAGAAGATGCACGAATTGCAGCAGAGCAAGATGTAGCTGCTCAGAAATATGCCGTTCATGTGCTGCAGGTTCATTATCAAATTTGATGGAATATGACTTTTGCTTAGAGATCTTTTTTTTCTTTTCCTTTTTTTTTTTTTTAAATAAGAGAAGTTTGGCTAAAAGATTTTAACTGTGTAGTGTATATCTCTGTATTTCATCTGAATGAGAGGGAAATGATAAAAGGAAATGGAAGTTACATGTTGCTTTATGGAGTCCGACGTAGAGTAAATTCCTTAGATGGCTTCTCTTCGTCTCCTGAACCTTATGTGGTTCAGTTGGAATAATGATAATTTAGATAATAAAAGTGAAAATTTTACAAGCTGTGAAACAGTAAGGGAAGTCAAACTGTCCTCACACAGAGTTAAATTTACATATTAACCCTGTTGCTATGAACACTGGAAGTCAGATAGCTCCTCTATCCATCGCCCACAAACAAGTTCGGGTGACAAGTACCCCTAGAAAAATCCTGCCGAATTCTACTCTAGCCAAATACACCGTAAGATCACAAATTAAGCATTGAGCCAAAGTAAATTCTTCTCCGTAGCTTCAGTTGGAGTAACAATATACCTGATTCAGTTTGCTGGAGTAGGATCTACAGCTGAAACCTGTTATGGAAAAGAATTCCACAGAACTCCTTTCTATAATATTGTAATACTTCTCAACACAGCAGAGAGTAGAAAATCTGCCAGATGGACTCCACCTTGATCATGTAGGGATAAGTACCGTGGTCCATGTTATCATGAAAAAGAAGACAAGGACATTGTTTACATTTGGATGTGTTTTGTGCTTTATTTCAATGGAAGGCATGCATATAGAAGTGCCTCTGCAAGACATTATATTCTAGAGATTGGGGGAGATAATCTATTGAATCTTTCTATGCTAACTGATATTTCATTACCACATTCTTGTAAAAGTAGTGTCGATATGCAAATTTTAACTTAATCCTTTATTGCTCAGGAAAAATATGAAAAGGCTATGGCATCAATGGCAGAAATGGAAAAAAGGGTGGTAATGGCAGAGTCAATGTTGGAGGCTACACTTCAGTATGAATCTAGTCAAGCAAAAGCAATTTCCTCCCCACGGTACATTTCTTATGTTCGAACTACGTGAACTAAGAATCTCAACTGTCAATTCTAATAATGGCCAGCAGAGATCTTTAGTTACACCTAAGAAGACTTAGAACACAAACCCAATTCACATCTGAGATCTTGAGCTGTTGATTACTGGAATGGACAGTTAAGATTTTCAATTCGCATAGTCGACTGGTTNTATTCATTATTTTATCATTGTTAAATTCATTGTTCAATATTTGAAAATTCATATTTCGCATATAAATTTAGTTTGCACTTGAACTTATGGGAGGCGGTGGTTGTGGGTGAGCCTGGTGAGGGAGAAGTGAGAGTGTGAGAGTAGGGTTAGGGCCTGCCACGTGGAAGCCCCCAAGTGGTTTGGCTGATTCAAGAGAGTAAAAAACTATCATATAACAATCTTGCCCCGTTAAGATCAATGGATGAGAATGGTTCTTATTTATGTATATGTAGAATTTGGTTCGCAGGTGAACTCATTGAGGACCGTTAATTAGCTGTATAAATGGCTAAGATTATATCTCTGTAAAGCAAAACAAAAACCAAACACCTATAGCATGAAAAGGCACAACTTGAACAGTTTCATTAATGGTAAAACTGTAATTTTGTTATTCTCAGCCATTAGATTGTCTAATGAATGATTATGATTAGAAAGTTTAAAGAACCGCAAGCGAGGGTATTAATGTAGTTTTCTTGTTTATTAGGGCATCCTCGAACCCAAAACCTACGTCCCGAATGGTTAGGGCTTCTAAGGGCTTACACGTTACACCAACAGCCGGCCGATTAAGGTTAACCTGGGCTTATTGTTCACAATCAACGCATGTTGAACCCATTTGGGGAGCAGGTTATATATTGTAACGTGTTGGTGCTCAGGGTTTAGGGTTTAGGGTTGCAACCCTAAACCCCAAATCCTAAGTCGTCTAGAAAATTTAGGACTTCCAAGGTTTATTCGTTACATCAGCGTCCCTCAGTTTTAGTTCACCTGTCTCTTATGGTTCACACAATCCCAGTTTTAAGCCATTTGGGGAGTAGGGTTCTCCTTGTTCACCTGTCGCTTTCACAAATCTGCCTCCCTTTTCCCCCTTCCCCTTCATTTCCTTTTTTTCTTAAGAGCTTCTAAGAAGCCAAAAGGGGATGGAAATTAAAGCTCCATTTTAGAGCTTCAATTTCTAACTCTTTCGTAGAAGGGGTAAGGTGATAGAGTGTCGTGAAAGAGAAGCTCAAAATCGTAAACGCCATATGGTCCCTAAATGGGTTGATGGTACTACATCACCAATGTTATTTATTTATTTATTTTTCCCGTAAGTGTGTCCTAGGAGTAGTATTGAGATGACTGAACTCTTGAAAAGTTTCTTATGTAGCATTTGAGTGAGGACAACAAATGCCGGAAAATCTTGTAGGGTTAGTCTTCAGCCCGTAGAGCAATTCTTGGTATTGTCAAAGCCCATGTGGAGATTGGAGTGTTACATAACCCTATTTAAAAGCTGTAAAGCAGAAAATAGAAAAAAAAAAAAAAGACAAAAAAAAAGGAAGATTTGTTGGGAATAATCCAACCTTTCACCCAATTGCAGAAACTAATCCGACCTTTCATATTTGCATGGAATATTCCAACCTTTCACCTTTGTTGCACGAAATGGTCTCAGTCTAACTCCGTTAACATTTCCATTTGAAATTGGTGACGTGTCGTTGACTTGTGCTATTTTGCGATTTTCTGTATTTTTTTTTTTCAGCGATTTTATTTTCTGTCTTGATTTTTTTCTTCCCCAAAACCTTAACTCCCAATTTTATTTTTCCCAATCTTTTAAAAGGGGCTTACTATAATGATTATTTTCCTTGTTTCTTCCTATGGGAAATCAAACAGATCCTATCGTTGAGAAACCGATATAAGCCCTTTTTTAAAAGGTTGGGGAAAATTGGGAATTAAAGGTTTTGGGAAAATAGAATAGGAAGAAAGAAAATAAAATCATTGAAAAAAACATAGAAAATCGCAAAATAGCACAAGTCAACGCCACGTCACCACTTTCAAATGGAAATGTTAACGGAGTTAGCTTGGGACCATTTCGTGCAACAAAGGGGAAAGGTGGGATTATTCCATGAAGGGTTGCATTATTTTCTGCAATTGGATGAAAGTTTGCATTAAAACCAAAATATAAGTAATTACAAGCTTAGAGGATAAAGGAGTCCTCAGGAGAACTAGGTACAAAAGAATATTTATTACAAATCACTCCAATGCCTGTGAATTTCCATGAGGATTAACCCTTTAAAAGCCCCTTCAGCTCTGGCCCAAAGAGAGGTCATGTACACCGCTCGATCCCACACAAAAGTAGGTGGTTTGGAAGTTCGAAAAGACTGGAGAAGTTTGTTCGAGCCAAATTACCAAAGAATAGCAAAAAAGGCATATCGCCACAATAGCCTGTTATCCTTACCCCTTCTAAAACCCACATACCGCGCCCCTAACTGCTAAGTTAGGTTAGGGGCAAAAGGGAGCACGCTCCTATAATACCAAAGAGCGTCTCCCAAAAGAATCTAGCAAAATCACATTGTAGAAAAAGATGAACACCCATCTCACTAGCACCATGGCATAAAACACACATGTTTGGGAGCAAATTCCACCCAGGTTTCCTAGCTGTATCACGTCATGAGTATTCACTTTAACTAGTAACATGGTCCAAACAAACCACGCACCATAAGGGGGACCTCAGACTTCCAAAGGAAATTAGCAAGGGAGAAAGGAGGGTGGTGTGAGGGAAGACTAAGGTTGGTAAGTAAGGATTTGCACGATAAGGCCCCGGATGGATCCCCAAGCCAAATCCTAGAATCTACCGTGTCACAAAGGTGAGTGGTATGAAGGACGGAGAGCAAAGAAATGAGCTCCTTCATCTGAAAGTCACAGGTGGCTCTCCTAAGGTGAAGGTGGTGCTGTTAGACAAGAAAGTAGCAACCGGTGCAGCATGGAGGGTGGAAAAAAGGAAGACCCGAGGAAACCTGGAAGAGAGAGAGGAGACACCGTTCCAAATATCCTCCCAAAATCTAACCCGGTTACCAAGACCCACTTTGTATCTGACCAGGGGAATGAAAATAGTGAATACCTTAGATATGAACTTCCAAGGGCAAGCACTGGGAGATCGAAGAGCCGGCTTGAGCATCCCACCCGTTTTGTCGAAGACTGTACTTTCTCCTAATAACTCGGTACCATAGGGAATCAGGTTCCGAGGAGAAGCACTACAACCACTTTCCCACCGACAAGATGTTTTAGACATCAAACGACAGATGCCTAAGCTCCCTTCCTTCTTGGGCCTACACACTAGATCCTGATTGACGAGGTGGTCCCTTTTACCCCTAATCGACCCAGCACACAAGATATCACACATCAGTTTCTCCATCGTTTTGGCACGCTGGTCAGAACATTGAAAAGTGAGAGGTAGTACAAGCATAATCGGATAATCCTAATTCTCCCACCAAGTGGGAAGTACACTCCCTTCTAGCCGTCGAACCAGTCAGCCACCATAGAAACCATAGGATCCTAGAACATGTCGACCGAGGATTCCCCTGAAGGGGAATACCAATGTAGGTAAGGGCCACTGTTGTATCCGACACCCCGTGAGAGTAGCAAGGGGAGCCATATCACTATCATTCATATTCAACCCCAGAAGACTCCACTTAGAAAGATTGATCTTCATCTTCGAAACAACCTCATAAATCTGTAGAATGGTGAGCACCCTCTTGAAACCTTCCGTCCCCGCATCAAAGAAAAGAATCGTGTCTTCTGGAAATTTAAGGTGCGAGACTGATGCACAAGTATCTCGAGATTCGTAAAACAGCCATATTGCACTAAATATTTATTCTGGTGGACCAATGCTAGGAGTTGTCCATGGGCTGACTCTTCTTGCTTGGATTGAATAAAGGCCCAGGTATTGTGGATCCTAGTCACAGTCGTGGTTCATCATGGGGAGTCGTAGTTCATCATGGGGAGACAAAGAGATTGGAACCGCAAGTGATCATTGCAATTTAAAGCGCTATTAAACAAATTCAATGCATGTTCTAGGTGCACCGTCTCTCTCTGTGATGCACCGTCTCTCTCTGTGGTGCACCGTCTTTGGCTTTCCTAGGGTCATTAAGACTTGACTAGTACTTAGCTTTATGCTTCAATAAGCACTGAATTAGATGTATCTTTTCAGTTCATGTACTAGCTTTAATTATCGCACTTAGTTTAATTTCCTAGAAACTTTACAGCTTTTTAGTTGACGGTTCATTGTATCTAGGATGCCTCTTGCATTGTAAAGAGACCATTCTCTATATAATGGACGTGCCTATGAATGAAAAAGGTAGACTTGTTGAATAAAAATTGCTTAGTGCACCAAAACTGAAATCTTGTTCTCTTTATGGCTAATTCATTAGCTTGGTGTGTCAAGTGGACTCTTTATCCTTTGGTCTGATGCCCCAGCGTTTAAGATCATTGGTGGTGAGTTCATAATTCTTTATCATTTGGTCTGGTGGCCTAGCCTTTACGGTCATTGGTGGTGAATTCTAGACCTTGAGTGGTGGTTTTGCCTTTATCTCAGGTCATATCCTTCTTCTTCTTACCCTCAAACATATTCAAACACAAGCCCTCAAAACATTAAACCCTTCATTCAAGAACAACAGTACCCGTTCATTCTTGCTATTCATTAGGTTGGTCTCAGAGCAAACCACAATTCTCTTCGCCCATCCGCTACGCATCCAAAGCGATATCAGAGCTAGCTTTGAAGTTAAGTTTTCTTAAACTTCAAACGGTCCAAGGTTGATCAAGCAAGGATGGATCAAAATCGAAAGCTGATGAAATCGATAAGGCAGGAACAAAAACTTCGCAAGAACGAAGAAGTTCATTTTGCGTGGAGAAGATTAGAGGAAGCAAAACAACAATTAAATTGTGAGAAACTCAAAGGGTCGAAATTCTTATTGAATTGACTAAGGTTCATGCGGAAAATGAAGATCTCTTTGTCAAAGAAATTTTTGAAAATTCTAATCTTGGTAATTTCGTGGAAGAACCCATTGCTATTGCTTCTTTACAAGACTTAAGCCAAGACGATGATGATGGTGCAGTCATTGTTGGAGAGCAAAAGAATGAGGCCCATCTAACTCAATCCATAAAGGGTGAAGCACAAGAAACTCATGTAGTGGAAAACTCCATCAAACATGTCCAACCCTTTGAAGAAGAAGATGAGGTGCTTTCACATGAAGCATTGCCAGATACAACTATTCCATTGAACATACAATTGCAAGAATCTGTCCCGAATGAGTCCATGGAGGTTTTTATTTCAAAAGATCTCAATCAGTCCATTCTCGAGGTCAAGAGACCCGAAGTTGTTCATTGTGAAAATAAACTCTCAAGGAGTTCATATGGAGACTCTCTTGGTGCACCAACCCCTTATTATTACTCCTTGTGTTTGGATTGTTCCATTCCGAGATAAACTGCATGTTTCTCCCAAGTCCCAACTTGAACCTAGTGCACTTGGCATAAAACATAATGGAAGACTCTCAAAAACAAAGAAGCCAGGCAGAGATAGCATGATTCCATGTGTGGAAAATTGAAACGAACACAAAGGCGGCACTTGGATCTATTCACCATCTTCGAGAAGGGTATGTTTTAAATCCTATCTCCAAGTTGCCCTTGGAACATTTTCTCCGTACAGCTATTTTGTGAGAATCATGCTTGGCTGGATGTTGGTTATGGGAGTAATGTTTGTTCTTTCATTTAATGTTCATCATAGGTGGATAATTGTTGTATGAATGATATGATCTCTATTGCTGATAACCATTTGTTGTTTGGGTGTTCTTCGAAGTATGCAAATCATGTGGCTCGTGATGAACTTGGTTATATTTGTTCCTTGGTTATCGGTGAAAGAAAACTTGTGCTAATCCCCTCATTACCCCACAAAAGAACCTGAATTTTATTCTGGGAAGGGATGTGAGATGGGAAAGAATCGTGTCTTCTGCAAATTGAAGGTGGGAGACTGATGCAGGAGCATCTCTAGATTCGCAAAATAGCCCTATTCCACTATGTTTATTCTTGTGGACCAATGTTGGGACTTGGGAGTTGTCCATGGGCTGACTTCTTGCTTGGGTTAAATAAAGGCCCAGGTATTGTGGATCCAAGTCACAGTCGTGGTTCATCATGGGGAGAGCAAGAGATTGGAACGGGAAGTCATCGTTGCAATTTAAAGTGCTATTAAGCAAATTCAATACATGTTCTAGGTGCACCGTCTCTCTCTGTGGTGCACCGTCTTTTGGCTTTCATAAGGTCATTATGACTTGACTAGTACTTAGTTTTATGCTTCGATAAGTACTGAATAGATTTATCTTTTCAGTTCATGTACTAGCTTTAATTATCGCACTTAGTTTAATTTCCTCGAAACTTTACACCGTTCATGTATCTAGGATGCCTCTTGAATTGTAAAGAGACCCTTCTTTATATAAGGGACACGCTTATGAATGAAAAAGATAGACTTGTTGAATGAAAATTGCTTAGTGCACCAATACTGAGATCTTGTTCTCTTTATGGCTAATTTGTTAGCTTGGTGAGTCAAGTGGACTCTTTATCCTTTGGTCGGTGGCCCTGCCTTTAAGATCATTGGTGGTGAGTTCTGAATTATTTATCCGGTGGCCTAGCCTTTACGGTCATTGGTGGTGGATTTTAGACCTTGAGTGATGGCTTTGCCTTTATTTCGGGTGATATCCTTCTTCTTCTTACCCTCAAACACATCCAAACACAAACCCTCAAAACATTAAACTCTTCATTATAGAACAATAACACTCATTCATTCCCGCTTCAGGTTGGTATCAGAGCAAACCACAATTCTCTTCGTCCATACGCTACACATCAGAGGCAACCACCCCCTCCCTTCGCACTCGATAGCTCTCCACGAGGCCTCTCACCACGCTCAAGTCTAACAACTGGCAAGGACAACAACGACCATGGTGAAAAGAAAAGGAGAGAGGGAATCTCCCTGTCTAAGACCACGTGAAGAGAACTAATCCCTACCTCTATTGAGGACTCCTTCTCTTCCTAGCTTGTAATCATCCTCATTTTGGTTTTAATACAATTTTTTCTTATTAAAAAAAAAAAAAAAAAAAAAAGGAGAGTAGGAGAACCAATCCCTCAGGGCCCTATTGATAAGATTACAAAGCTCGTATTAGAGAAATATCCCCGAATCCACGCGCCACTTTCTCCCAAACCCCTTCCTATCCAACACCCTATCCAGAAAATCCGTGCTCACTCTATCATAAGTTTTCCATTCTTCAATTCCGCGTCATCAACAGTAATGGGGTACACAATTATTCTTCCTCTGCGTCTCCTTCTCCTCCCTTCTCTTTCTCCATCTCTCTCCCCCTATGTTACTTCTGCAAATCTCCAGCCATATCCTTGTCAACCTGACCCGACACGGATCCGGGTATAGAACCCATACCGGATCCTCTAGTTGGTCTTCGGACACGTTGACCTGATGGAGAGTCTGACTGCCCTAAGAGAAGAGAAGGAAAGGAGAAGAATTGTCAGAGAATTGGCACAAAAATTGTCTAGAATTGGTCTTTTTCTTCTTCTGGCTCAGAGGTATCGATGGTTTTCTCCTTCTCTGTGGCTTAATCTCTCTCTCTTTCTCTGAGGTGGTGGCTGGGTAATTGAGTTAGGGTTTTATGTTCCTAAAACCAAAGCAGCGTACTGAAATTAAAAAGGAGCACCACCTTTTGGGCCTTGGGCTATAATTGTCTTTAAAACCCATTAGACTTTCAAGTTTCCAGATTTACGTTTATAAACAAAAGATGAAATAAAATACTTAAATTAAATCTATTATTTTTTTTAAGAAAATTGAAAAATATTTTTTGTAAAGCCGTGTTGCCGAACCCGTGTCCAAATTCTGGGTAGGGTCCCTGGATCCTAAAATTTCAGCCATTACGAGTGCAACACTCGGATCCAAACCCATATCCGACACCCGTACCTGGGTCCGAGTAACATAGCTCTCCCCCAATCGCTAACAAGCATAAACCTTCAACTCTAACGAGCGATGACTAGGAAACTGTAACACCCCAAATTTTCTAATAATTTATTTAAATAATAAAACTAATTTTATATTTTGAAATCACTTAAATTAAAAGAAAACTTGGGGTATTACCGCCACATTTATTCAAAAGAAAATAAATGCAAGGCTAATAAATTAAACAAAAAGAATTAATTTATTTATTAACCAAATTGTCTAAATGTGGTCTAGGTGGGTTATTCAAATTAAATAACTCCAAAATTCCAAAAGAATATCCCAAAAATAAATGTCTCTATAACTCTATTACATAAATCTCCCATAAAGTCATCTCATTAAACCAACGGCCTTACGAAGTAACACCATCATCTGAAAACATAAGGGAGAAAAGAAAACAAAACACAAAAGAAACAAAGTCAGGGAAAACAAGTAAGCAATATCCTACCCCGTAAAATCACTTTCGAAAAACACTTATCTTTATTTTGAAAAATCATTGAAAACATTTGCATGCACAAGTAATCAAGCACGCGCACACCATCAGGTTATTTACGAAATCTTGTTTGAGGGTGATCATACTCACGTAAGATTACACATAAAAGGCCGACTTTGATTAAACAATGAGAGGTAAGAGAGCAAGAGTAGACCGAGAGCGAAACTCACGCCGCCTACCCCAAAATATCATTCAGCTATCACCATATAAATAAATCTTGGCCATATCAAATCTAGAGTGTGCACACCCCGTCTAGTAGCCCCAAAGTCTAAGGTCACTAACTAGAGGAAAATAACGGGCAATCAACCATCCCAGAGCAACAACCGTTGTTGTGCCCCTTACATAAATAATCA
>BSSO01008056.1:0-10449 GCA_030267885.1 Mesembryanthemum crystallinum | reverse complement strand
AAGATCATCCTTCTTAGGATCATCCCTTTGGGGATCAAATATCCCGATTCATTCACAAAATTATTCACTATTTTCTTTGTTGAGAGTTTCATTGTTTATTTTTGAGTTGAGAGTTATTAAACTCTTGTAAATCCTCGTTAGGTTTCGTCCGTTTGAGGATTCTCCGGTTTTATACTACATCTCTCTATAGTGAATTTTATCGTTCGTGGTTTTTCTCCCGGTTCTCGGGTTTCCACGTTAAATTTTGTGTCTCATCTTTTGTCTTTTATTATTACTTTTCCAATACTTCCAATTGTTTAAGATCCTAGATCGCTTCCGCATATTCGCTCTATTTCCTAACAAGTGGTATCAGAGCTCTTTTTATTCTTAACAAAGTGGTATCAGAGCTTTCTCTACCTTAACACACTAAAATCCTTATGTTTTTTTTTTTTTTTTAACTTTGCACGGTATTCAAGACACACTTTAACCATGAATAATTGTACTTATATAACTCGAAAACTTATAAAATTTTGAAAATACTATTTAAAATGAATCCAAAAATACTATTTTTTTTACCTTATATATCATTATACTTTTTCACATATTAGTGCGCAAAGTGTGAAATTATAGATATTATCAAGGATTTTTTGTGGGGAACCCCCTTATAAAATGGACTTTTTGGAAAAAAAAAACCCCTTATAAAAATTTTTATTGTGGGGAACCCCCTTATAAAAACAAAAGGCCTTGACGAACACCCCTTAAGTCATTTTTCGACCAATTTAAATGAGATTTGGACCGATTTATCCTTAACCTTTATGCATATATATTTGTTTAAAATATACAATATGCACTTAAAGGATGAGGATAGATCGGTCAAAATGTCATTTGAATTGGCCAAAAAACGACTTAGGGTGTGTCCATCATGGCATTTTATTTTTATAAGGGGGATCCCCACAAGGTTTTTTTTATAAGGGGTTTTTTTTTTTCCAAAAAGTCTATTTTATAAGGGGGTTCCCCACAAAAAAATCCTTAAAAATATAATAAAAATTTCCTAGGTCTGAACTTCCATCCTTATCTTTGCATTTGATAGTCCATATGTAATCGTTGGCATAGCCTTTTCAAAGCTCAATACAAATAGAGTAGAGTATTTGTTAGGTTCAAGCCCAAACATGTCGTTGGGCCCGAGGGCATCGGGTCGTAGAGGTGAAGGTTCCAAAGTTATTGGGTTAACTAGTAGAGGGGGTCGTGTAAGCGGGTAGCTAGAAACACGAGCCAAAACCAAGCCATGAAGCAAAGAACGAAGAACTCACAGGGGGCAGTGCCGCCCGAGCGGGTGGGCACCCCACCCGGGCGGGCAACAATGTCGAGAGCCCAGTTGGGGCGTACAGACCTCACCCGGGCGGGCGGTCCCAGTGCCCGGGCGGGCGGGTTCTGCGGGGCGATTCTTCGCGAGCTTTGCGGCAGATTTCGCTTGGAGATTTACTTTCCATATTTTGCATTATTATTTNTTGATGTAATTTCCTATTTACTAGAATATGTATTTAGGAAATATTATCTTGTAAGCTTTTAGGAAGTTTCCTAGTTGTGCTATGATTAGGATTCTAAGATAATTAGCTTTGGGAAGGGTTTTCCTAGTTGGAGTCCAGTTAGGACTTATAGAAAGGGCTACGTCTATATAAAAACTTGTATGGCCTATGAATTTTGTATCCTAGGCAGAGCACTAAATCAGTTAGATAGAAAGTGCTTGAGGAAGAAAACCAAACACAGTTTTGTAGAGTGGTTATAGTGGATTCGTGGTTTTTTCCAGTTGGGTTTTCCACGTTAAAAATTCACGTGTGTTTTGCATACTTTTAATCTCTTTTTTGCACCAATTTCTCTAACAAGTGGTATCAGAGCATCAGGTTCGAGTTCGAGATTGATGGAGAAGGTTCTTGGTGGAAAGTTCGAGGTTGAATTGTTCAATGGGAAGAAAAATTTTGCGTTATGGCAAAACATGGTGAAAGATATCCTCATTCAACAAGGGCTTCACGAGACCCGTGAGGAAAAGATCCCTGACAAGATGTAGTCTTCAAAGTGGGAAACTATGAAGCTTGGTGCAGTAAGTACCATCCGATTGCATCTTGCTCCTGAACTGAAGTATCATGTCCTTGAGGAGCAGAATCCAAAGGTGCTTTGGAATAAGTCACAGAAGATGTATATGTCTACATCGTTAGCAAATAAATTGTTCCTCAAGAAAGATTTGTTCAAACTCAGGATGGACAACGATGATGACTTGAATGACCACATCAACAAATTCAATGGCCAGATCACCCAGTTGGCGTTGTTGGATGAGAAGTTCAAGGATGAAGACCGAGCGATGATGTTGTTGGTGTCTCTACCGAAGAAGTATAAACCCGTTAGGACTTCTTTGTTAGTGGGCAAAACTAATCTACGCATGGACGAGACTATGTTGGTCCTTCTTGAAGCCGATAAGTTGATGAAGCAAGATGGTGGTGGTGGCTCAAGTCCCTTCACATCCAATCAAGGACTTATAGTTGAAGCATAGAACAAGTCGGGGAAGGCCAGGAAGCCAAAATCCAAAGTCAAGTGCTTCTATTGTGATAGGAAAGGTCACTATTAAAATCAGTATCCGGTTGCAAAAGAAGACTTGAGAGCTTGCAAGGAAAGGCGAAGCAAAGGGATGGCGGCAACGGTGAGTGAGTTGGATGAGGAAGATGCTCTCTTTGTGGGAGATGAGGAGTCTAAGACCACTGGACTTGAGTGGGTCTTTGATTCAGGTTGTTCCCAACATATTTGCTCAAGTAAAGAGTGTTTCTCGGTCTATGAGGAAGTTGAGGAAAAAGATGTGATCTTGGCTAATGACTAAAGGGCTAAGATTCATGGAATAGGGACCGTTGACATCAAGGTTGATGGACGTGTTCGAAAGATGGCCGATGTGAGGTATGTACCAGATTTGGCGAAGAATCTTAACTCGCTAGGAAGGCTAGACAAATCGGGGTATGAGACCTGCGTTAGAGGAGGCCGCTTGGAGATACTCAAACGGGATTGGAGTGATATTGAAGGGCACAAGGAACAGAAGCAATCTCTTCATACTTGAGGGAGAGGTTTAAGTTCAAGGGGAGGCGTCTATAGGGCGCTCCAATGGTGATTGATCAAGCAAGCCACATGTTTGGGCTTGAGGGGTGGTTTGTTAGGTTCAAGCGCATACATGTTGTTGGGCCCGAGTGCATCGGGTCGTAGAGGTGAAGTTCACAAGGTTATTGGGTTAACTAGTATAGGGGGTCATGTAAGCGGGTAGCTAGAAACACGAGCGAAAATTGAGCCATGAAGCAAAAGAGGACGAAGAAGCAGCGAAGGCCTGCTGGCAACCCACCGGGGTGGGTGGGAGTTCCACCCGGGTGGGTGGCTGGGCAGAATGCCCATCTGTTGCCAGCAGGCCCCCGACCCGGGCGGGTGGCACAAGGACCAGGGCGGGTGGCCCTGCGAGCTGCAGTTTGTGAAGCTTTTTGCGGCAAGTTTCTATAAAGACCAATTTCCATATTTTGCATTATTATTTTATTTTTCCAATTTGATGTAATTTCCTATTTACTAGAATATGTATTTAGGAAATATTATCTTGTAAGCTTTTAGGAAGTTTCCTACTTGTGGTATGATTAGGATTCTAAGATATTTAGCTTGGGGAAGGGTTTTCCTAGTCGGAGTCCAGTTAGGACTCATAGAAAGGGCTATGTCTATATAAAGACTTGTATCACCTACGAATTTTGTATCCTAGGCAGAGCACTAAATCAGTAACCAAACACAGTTGTGTCTCGTGGTTATAGTGGATTCGTGGTTTTTCCCAGTTGGGTTTTCCACGTTAAAAATTCTCGTGTGTTTTGCATACTTTTAATCTCGTTTTTTGCACCAAATTCCCTAACACCTCAAATGAAGGAGATCATTTTTAAAACAAATTGCACATTTATGAGATCGTCAAGCTTGAAGGGCTTCCCTCTTGCAACTTACCAGCAACTGCAATGGCATCAACGACAACAATGACAACGGCTCAAACCGCCTTGTCTCCTTGAAGTCCCTTGATAATGCCAACGGCCAACAACAACGCCAACAACACTACCAACAACAACAACAATGCCTTTGCTGCCAAGATTGATCAATCTGATGCTGCTTCACTCTCATCCTTAGAATTGCTCTATGATGCGGGTTCATCCCCCGGTCCCTCAAGTTATACTCAGGTTCAGCTCAACTAATGGCAATGGCAAGTTATGTGCAACAAGAACCGTACATGAGCCACTATGTGGGTTTGAGTTCATCTACAAATTTAGAAATGAACCAATATAAGGCTCAAACTCAGACGGTCAGACCCAGGTTCGCCAATGGCTATGGCTAGTCATCTGCAACAAGAACCTGAGATGAGCCAAAATGTGGGTTTGAGCTAATATAATGCTCAGGTTCAGGCTCAACCTATGATATAGCAAGTCATGTGCAACAAGAGCTGGATATGAGCCAATACATGGGTTTGAGTTCATCTGCAAATTCTGAGATGTTTTGTGCTTCATCATCACCATGGTTATCACAAGTTTCTTCGGCATCCAACTTGTTGGATTTTGGTGGTGTTTCACCTAGGTCATGCCATATCGAAAATGCTATTGGTTTCAACGAACAAATTACAATGGGCAAGAGGTAAAGGGTACTATGAAAGTTCGATTGATTTGCAAACTAATTCAGCAGACAACAAGACTAGAATTTTCATTTTATTTTTTCTGCGTATGTGTTGTGTTAATACACCTATTGTACAACATTTTCTTTTAATTGGGATTCAAGTTCTATAAAGTGTATATAGGACAGTTTGTCGTAGGGATATTTTGTCTTAGAGATATTATTCCATATATATTTAGTGAAATTCATAATTTCTATTGATCACTAATTATATTGTTTTGCTGTTTTTCTAAGTTTCTTCTTTGGAAAAGTTCCTTCATGTTATTATATCATTGGATAATTATTTGAAGTTTGAACTATTCGGTTGTTATGCACATGATACTCTCATGAAAAGATCATCTGTTTTCTTGATCTGTAGATGCCTCCAATTGCATCTCTACTATCTAAATTAAAATTCACATGTTCCTTATGGTGCAGCGCTAGTAGCTGGTATTTTGTGTGCTGGTACTAGTTATATGTGAGAGTGATTATGACCTACAACAATAATGAACTGTAAACCATCCTCAAAGATTAGACGTGATCAAGCTATATGTAACAGATAAATATTCAGCAACGACCTTCATTATATGCTTTTTTGTTATATACAATTGACAACAATGAAATGGTTTCTATATAATAAAGATAGAAACTATGCTTATATTATGGATAATAAAGTTACACATATAGAATATGAAACTCAATGATATAGACAATATTGTGACTATTGCCAACGTTTGTATGTGCAGAGAATTTATTCGGCTCTTTCTTCCTTCTCTTGTGTATCTGAGCTAATAAGATTCTTGTCAAAGAATCTTGCTAATGGTCCCTATATGTCAGATCCATATATATGCCCCATTTTGATCCACTTGGTTTCAAAGTATCTCCTGTTTTCCTCTGTTATGGGTGTCAATACAGGTACCCTTCCCACAACAACCAAGCCATAACCCTTCAAACTTGTGAATTTTGCTGGATTGTTGGTCTGCATGGCCTGTACCCCAATATCTCTCAGGATCTGTCTAGTTTCGAAGTGACTAGTGCTAAAATCACACTAGTGGCAAATTGAGGTTTACTTGAATCACAAGGAAACATTACAATATGCACATTACTTGTGCACCAAAGCCACCATTACCATATTCGCGTGCATCAGCAGCCAGTCCAAGTTCTAAATTGGCTTCAACAGTATCATGGCCTAGATCCTACAAATTATATGCTTGGAGTTTATGACCTAGGCCAATCCCTCGCCTTCATGCCCTTGTAGATAAAGTACAACCTCTCTTTGCACTTCCTCAATCGACTACATTGCTAAAGCTAGCTGGTTTCCACAATCATATCGAGCTGAACCAAACACATTGCTTGTCAAGCACTTTGAATGAACTCTCACTAGCACATTTACACCATTTCCAATGCTCCCCTGTGATGTATGAAAAAAGTGAAGTTAGAAAAGCATAACGTAGATCTGATATCCAATGGGTGGCATGAATAGCTGATCATCATTGTTGTCACCTTAACAATAGCTATATGTTCTGTTCCATCTAGCTTGAACGTATAGCAGTAAATCTCAAATTCACCCCATGTAGTTGGAAACCTTGATATCGTTGTTCTTTCCACCAAGTTCTCCCGTTTTCTCCTATACCTGTAACCCAATGCAAATACATCAAGCTACTATTTCACAAAAACTGGATACAGTTGCACAAGTGAAATAAAAGAAATCCTAATTGAGAAAAGTGACTGCAACAGCTAAACATAGGAGGAATAGTTGTTATTAGTTATTGAAAAATTTATAAATGGTAGATGTACATGGGAAAAGATTATATAGCTTTTATAACCTGATTAAATCATGAATTGACACCATTGGAATGCTAAGCTCCGAAGCTAAGTTTCTTAAAGTGGTTAAAGAGGCCATGGCATCCACTTTTCAGCCTCCCTTATTGTGTTGATGTCAGCCTTCATAACAGTAGGTAGGAACTCTTGCCTTTGCATGGTATCCTTCCCTACATGTGGGATTTTGTACTTGTTTGTCCCCTTAGCCTTTATCACTTCACCCATGCAACAATGTAGGCTTAGCCAAACCTTGTTTAATGTGTAAGGATCCATGTCTTATATGCTTTAGTTACAACATTAACTAAATCAATGACCTTAACCTCCACTAATTGGTCTTGTACTGATTCAATGGCTCTAAAAAACCCAAGTCTAGAATGTTTAAGTAGGGTGAATTTGGGGGTTGACAAACTAGTTGAATGTCCCACCCATCTCATTGTGAAGCTTGAACCCACTCTTCATATGTTACTTGTAAATGTGGCTTAGCACGCATTATCTTGTTGCACCCATATGGTAGAGTTTGGTTGTTCATGCCATGTGGCCTTGATTGTGGGAAGCAATCTTTCTGTTGAGCATTCTCGAGTTATCTTCTTTGTTACTGATGTGATAGCCTTCATTTCTAGCTCACCTCTAGGTCATTGAGCTTCTCTTTGCTGGCTCGGTAAAAGTAAAAGAAAATATCCTAATTTATCCATCAAATGTGCAATTTCCATCTTCGTCAAACCTAGGTCTAGCTACAGCCGCTAGAAACATTACTTTAGCAATAAATCTCTTGCTTTGTATAACTCTATAAGGTTCATCTTCATTTGGGTCTAAGTAGTGTGTTGAGTTTCGTTTGTCATGTAAAACCAATTCTAATTTATGTGTATGTGATCATAGAAGGCTTCAAAAGTGGAGTTCAGTATTAGGGGATCATATCTTAACTTAGGTAAACACCATATTATCCTCTTCTTTAAACCTTCAACAATTACATAAGGTTTGATAGCATTTGAGTGAGTTTTAATCAACCCTCTTTTAACTAATCTATGTGCTGTACTTTTGGATAACCCCAAGTGTAATGCAACATTCTTTATGTTTCTCAGGTGATGATAGAGAATATTTTTTAATGGAGATAAATCAACCTCCTTAAAAGGCCTAGACTTTTTCCAGCATATGTAAGGCTTGCATTTACGACTTGTGATGAGTCAATTATGCTTCCGCCACTTTCCGTATCTTACCAATGGTATGCCGATGGCAATCGAACTCTGAAGCCACTTTATTTTGAGCTCCATATTCCGATATGCCATTGTGGTAATGTGTTAGAAGCTTTTGAACAATCAAAGATCTCAGGATATTTGTCATTTTCTTTTGCTCCTTCACACGATTGACCCGGCCATCAGCTTCCTTTACAGGTACTTCTTCTTCCTATAATTTGTTCTTCTTCTTCATCTTCTTCTTCATCATCAGAGAAATCGGGTAATGCTTGCCAATCTTCTTCTAATTCTGCATCTATTTGATGTTGGTAGACAAATCCAACATAACTTCAAAATCATAAAGTGTGGGGGATTCATCATCCAGGTGCTGATGGAAATTGTTTGACGAGAATGCTGGTCTTTTTTTTTTTTTTTTTTTTGAGGCAAGTAAAGAGGTTGAGACGAGGGAAATAAATCTTTTGTGTAATTATGATAGGGAACTTGTATCTCTGTTTCATGGGACTTATTTATCTTACACTAGCTGGTGTAATTTGGTGGGGAAATTTAATGTTGTTTATTTTATTTTAGTCAGATTTTAAATTTTGGAAGGATTTTGAAATTCTACATAATTTCAAATTCCCACCAAAATTTGGTGGGGAGTTTGAATTCCCTCATGTAAGTTGTTGTATCAGTATTTTGGATTGATTATTATATCACATTCTCTCTCTTATTTGCAGTGTGATTTGATAACTGATATGGTGGTTTAAAGTACCCCAACACACCCCTTTATTCTTATTTTAATAAACATTACAAGATGAAGGGTAAAATATTCAATTTCATATTTCTTTTCCTTTCCATAATTTTGGCATGAATAGTACATTGTTCACCTTATGGTGGGACGGAGGGAGTAGAGTGCAATTATAGTCAAATGCTAACTATGTCCCTAATCACAAAAATATTATTTTGAAATCTGAACGAGAATTGCACAAGATTGAATGGGTTGATTCCCCAAAGTAGACGACCGAGAATGAACAAGGTGGAGGAGAAGTTAATGTACAGGGTGGAGGAGGAGGAAAAGGAACAAGCCAAGGTGGAGGCTGAAGAGTCTAAATTCTATCAATAGTTATGTTGGTAATGGAAATGGACGAGGAGACATCCATATTCATAGTTAGGGAGAGTTTTGATAACTTTGAGGCTAATGGTGAGCTGTCCATACCTGAGCCTTCGGTGAGTCATAATTTTGTGCTTTTCATAAATCTGAAATTAGGTTTTTGTCAAAAAAAATACTATAATGGTGTGCTGTCCAAAATTATGGTTTTTGTTTTTGTCAAGCATATACATACTAATGTGTATAGCTCTACTATGCTCTCTTTGTTATTAGGTATCTAAATATTACCGTCCCCTTGATTTCAATTGAATGGATAATTGATGTTGATTATTTCTTTCAAAGTGTCTTGTCATTTACCATCGTTGGCTTAAATCTTTGGAACTCATGTGTCTTGACCTCTTTGTCATGAACATGTTAGTTAGTATCCTTTAATGCTCAAACTTAAAGTTGTTAGGCCCAATTTATTCATTAGAGGACCCATCCCACATGAGCTAGATTATGAATTTGAATCATCTAGATTGTATTGATCCCTACGTATATTTTATTATGTGTGGCAAACTATTTTTATTGTTTTTTTTTTGGGTGTCTTTTGTGTATGATTGCATTTAAATCTTGTGTTTAATGGTGGGCTTTAAGCATCTGGTTTAGTGGGGAACCTTTCCTTCCTACAAATACTGAAGTTTAACCCACATAATTGAGAGTTCAGTGATACAAGTAAATATTAAATGATCAATAAGGCAATTGTTTTGAGAAAATGTCAAAGTTAATAGTGGACTATTATATTAGGTCGAATGGAGTATTTTCCTTGCTATGATTTTTGTTGTAAAATACATTTCTTTATGCGCAAATTATAAAAAAAATTGCGGTCAACCCAATTGTCAATCTATATAAGAAAGGGAGAATTGATCTAGGTTTTGAGATAAGAAATAAAGAGGAAGGAAAATATGCAATGGCGGCAATCATGAGAGAGTTTTGCTTCACACTATAGAGATAAAAGAGAATAATTAGATTAAACGAAAAGAGATAGACTGACAGTCATAAGGGAGAGGAGAGAGAAAAGCGTAGTGATGGGTTAGGTTGGGAATTTCAAATGACGCCTATATTAAGAGAATTTGAATTCTTATATTTAAGCCCTTCTAAAATTCTCTTAAATTTGGCCCAATTTCAAATTATAAATTCTACCTCATTTGAAATGAACTCTTCAAACCCGAGAATCCCATTAAATACTACGATGATGAGGGCTAAAAGACCCACTCCTTATTATCAAGTATCAAAGGCCTGTTCACTCACCCCGAGATTAGTATTTCCCAAATAATGGAGTTGGACTAAGTTCCATTGAAATACTTGTCGAAACGGGACATAGCTTATATATATATATAAATTTCCTATTGGGGCAATTTACCCTCCCAAAATATCAAAAGTTCATCCTCTGTAACAATGGTCCACAATGCAAATCCAAATGCCTCTTATGACCTGTCTTGCTGACTACCATCTGAAATTAAATATTGAGACAGTACCAATTTCAGCAGCTGATAGAATCAAGATTATTGCATAACAAATAACAATGCCATTTGAAGCTGACATGGAAAACATAATGCAGGAATAAGGGGGTCCAACCCGAATAATCATACACACTCAAATATCCTAAGGCCCAAATCATATATTACGTGGGTTGCCATA
>BSSO01008055.1:0-10450 GCA_030267885.1 Mesembryanthemum crystallinum | reverse complement strand
TCCTTTGTTATTTATCTGTGACAATGCATGTTTTTGTGCCTAAGCCAAACAAGGAAAGGTATTATGAGCTCCTTTTCTTGTATCCTTTGTTATTTATCTGTGACAAAGATGTCAACAAGGGCAGAGGAGGGAGAAAGGGACTAGTTTGAAGAGTCTTTGAATGGAGTGAGCATTGTTGGTAAGCCATGATTCTTGCTTTCTTCTTCACAAGTCCCTACCTATACACCCACTTTTTTTTTTCCTTTTTTTTTTTTTTTTTTTTTTTTGACATCAATTATCTCACTTATCCATCGTAAATTGTCTAAAAATAACTCGCTTTCATAGTGTAATTTTTAAGGTAATAGTGTGATTACTAATACTAAATCTAGGTCTAGGCCGAGAAGATATGGTCATTTATCGTTATGGCTCCCTTTGCACTTGAAAAAGAAATATAGGCCAATTTACAATTTTAACAAATCGATTCCAAAATGCAAGAAATTAGGCTGGTCTCGTGACACTAAATTCTACTAGTATTAGGACCGTCTCTCTTGGGAAATGGTTTGGTTTCTCATCTTCCAAGAGCATTAACTTCCTCTTTTATTTATGGTGATGAGCTTCTTAAACCCATCAAAAACAATGCAAAGATAATGCTATTCTTCCGTTAACTCTCATGCCCAAGAAAATAAACATGCAACCCCATGTTTCTCCTTTGTTAACCAAAATATCAAGCATACCTAGTAGTAGTCCAAAATATACAAGTATGTTATGTAGTAGTAGCACATTTCCTTCCTCTAGGAGCACATACGTCGACAAAATCGAGGGTTGGCAGCTTGGCACCACCTTTCCCTCCGAGCCTCTAGCTTCGGATCCTGGCTCGGATTCTATATCTGTTTCTTCAACATAACCTAACATCCCTACCATTTTACCTACATATTACAAAAAGGACAGCAAAATACTAGGAAAGAGTGGTTGGCACCACCTTTCCCTCCGAGCCTCTAGCTTCTGATCCTGGCTCATGCCCTGGCTCGGATTCTATGTCTGTTCTTTCAACATAACCTAACAACCCTACCATTTTACCTACCTATTACTAAAAGGAGAACAAAATACAAGAAAACGGTGGAACATCGAGCTAATTAAGAAGGATGAACAAGGATCCTCTCTTCAAGAACGTTACTTTTGCTTCTCATGAAGCTTGTGAAAGATGAGGATGATTGGAGGTCTAGATCATTAAGCTCATCAAAGAAGTCGCAATGTTCGTCTTTGGGTCTTGATGTTGGGAGATTCTTGAGATGGCAAAATGCAGCAAAGGAGTCATTGGGGGTAATATTGTCTAGGTTTACCACATAAGGCTCTTCTACCTCCTCATGCTTATCTATTTTCTGAGTGTCATTTAAGCTGTGGTTTGGAGATTGTATGCAGGAGAATTGTTCTTGGTGATCACAAGGGCTATTTTGTTCACTATCTTTGCTGTTGCAGGGTTCTGGTGTTGTGGGCTCACAATGGGCTTGGGCTTGGGCTTGGGCTTGGACTTGGACTTTGGGCTTTTTCTTTGGAGTTTGGTGCTTTTGGGGAATTTGGGTGTCAGGGCTAGGATGGTTATGAGCAGAAGTGTAAGTGATGATGAGCATGGAATCATCTTCTTTGCATCTCTCTACTTGTTTCCTGGCTAAGCAATCCTTTGCTGTGCTGCACTTGTAGTAACCCCTGCATTTTTGTGAGGCACCAACCCACAAAAAGATAAAGAAACCTTGTTATTAGAGGTGACTGGTGAGTGAAAATTTGAGGGTTTTGGTGGTTTCAGTTTTGGAGTTTTCAGTTTCTCTAAAAACCAGTTTCTGAAAAATAAAACTTGTCAGAAAAAAGATTTTTGCTGTATGTTAGTATAGAATGTTTTGAAAGATTTGTCAGAACATTGTTTTTTAATGTACCAACTTATAAGATAGACCAACTTTTCTTGTTAATCACTACCTTATGAACAAATAACCCAATTTAATATTCAATGGATTGCCATTTTGCTGTAGATTGATCACAATGGGTAGTTTTCACCTATCCACCAGTATTTACCCACATATGTCAAAAATGGTGATCCCTTGAGTATCAAACTAGCCTTTCTTAAGCTCAAAGGTAGTGATTAACACAACAAAATATGTTAAGAATTGGTTTTGGAAAAACAAAATTATGTAAGGTTGTTTTCTGAAAAATGACTTGAGGACATGTTGAATGCCACAAACCTACAAACTAAATTTGCTGTAAACCAGGTTTGTGTGGACAAACTTTTATATACAAATCTGAGGCTTTTAAGTTTATCAATATGAACACAAATTTTTGACAAAAATGGTTTACATTCTCTGAAAGTTTTAAACATGTCAAAACCAAGAACAGAAATCCAAAAACTCACCCTTAAAAATGTGGTTATTTAATGAAAAACTCAGCCTAATATTGAAGGGGAAAGAGAAGAGGGAGATGCATGCTTGTCTGAAATTGAAGAAACAAGATGAAATTTAAGAGAGTTTACTGAGTACTAACTTTTTATGAGGAGATCCTTTGACAGGTTTTTGGCCATATTTCCTCCAAGCCCAAGAATCAGGTGGAGGCACTGTTTTCTTTTGTTTATCTTCTCCCTTCTTTTTCCCTTCATTCTTTACCCTCACCACTGTCTTCTCTTCCACCTTCCTGCAATCAATCAATTTACACACAACATTAAACACAAAATCATCAAACAGAGAGAAGAAGAAGAAACAGAACAAGTGAGAAAATCCCTCATTATAGCTTCACTTCACTTGCATGTTGGTAGCTTATAGCTGATGATAACTTATAGCTTAATGGTAAAAAGTTGATAAAGTAGTTTTTTTTGTTTGCATGCTTCAAGTTATGGAATTGCCCACCTTTTCTTAGGCTGATTTTCAGACTTGGGTGATTTTAGAGAGGTAGAAGATGAACCATCCATAACAGNTGTTTCTGCTCTGTTTTTCCTCTGCTCTCTTCTTCTCTGTAATTTGAGAGAGAGAGAGAGAGAGAGAGCAAAGTGATGAGAAGCAGCTTTTGTAGGCTGCTTCCTCCTCCCCCCACCGCTACTCCTTTCTTTTCAGCTTCCACCCACTTGATATACTAGCAGTTTTTTAATACTCCATATAGTACTATGTGTTTCCTCTGTTTCCTAGGGAGTATTTTGCTGATGAATTTACATTAGGTGGTGTCAAGGAAGAGGAAATATGAATTTGTTATGGGAAATGAGCCAAATGTGGCAAAAACAAAAGGGTTTTTGGTGGCCTTGTTTAACAATAATAATGAGAATTGGAGGTCATCTTGGTGATAAACTGATAAAATATGTTTCAAGATTCAAGGCTTTAACATGTTTGTTTGTTTGTTTTTTTTCTTTTTTTTTTTTGATAATTAAGGCCCTGTTTGGGGTGGTTGTCAGTTGCCAATTTTTAGTTTTTCAGAAAACTCAAAATCAATTTTTGAAAACCACTTTTTTTGGTTTTCAACTTTCTGTTGTCAGTTTTGAAAATTAAGTAGGGAACTGTAAGTATAAAAAAATTCACCATTTAAATTAAATTTCTACAAAAAGTTGAAAATTTCTTAGAACCAAAAACTGGCAACCAACCCAAACAAGCCTAAGGCTTTGAAATGTACTCCATTTATTATATATTTATTACAGATAAGCGTATTTAAGCCGGGCTAATAGATTAGATTTTTATAAATTTACGAAGAAACTTATCCATATTCGCGCTTTTATAATGCAAACAACAAGCTAGGAACGATAATGAAGTGTTTTTTTTTTTTTTTGATAATTAACGATAATGAAGTGTTCACCACTGTTTTCTTCTAAGTTCTAACCATACCATCTTCAGTGTTCCTAGTCTTAACTTCCAAGCTAGATGCTTGTGTCTTTTCCCAAGTTCTTGCAATTTGCCGCTCTCAAGTCTAGTACTCCATCCGTTTTCAATTGAAGTTGACATGTGAGTTGTGAATTAGCAAACGTCAACTTTAATTAATAATAGATGTGAGCTAAGAATTTGACTCTACAGTTTGGGCCTTTTTTTTTTTTTTTTTTTCCCCTGCAATCAGTTGAGTTGGGCCTTAGCGTGTTCTTGGGTCCAATTAAGCGATCATTTAAGATATCCAGCAAGATTTAGTGGATCATTTACTAAATTTTAGGATCTTCCTTGCATTATTAGGCCCATCAATTAGTCATTCCATACTACATTTAGTTTATTTAAGTTTTAAACTTATTTTCCACTTCCATTAATTTAACTTCAGTTCCGAACAATTTAGTTAAATGAGCAGTGTCTTAGTCTATATTTGACACTCATGTCATGGTAATGGTCATGGTCATGGTCTGGTCATCGTCATGGTCATGAATGTGGCTCATGGTCGTGACACAAATAGAAAACAAACGGTTCATTTTGCCAAAAACCAAAATGTTTATGTTTGGTTATTCATTATTGATCTCAAATCGTAACCTTTCAATTGTCACAAACTAAGTTAGAAATTTAAAGTAGGAATTAAAATAATACTTCTAATAATTAAGAGTATTATTTTCGATGAGTATATAACTGTGTGAGGTTGAGAGTTTAATCCGTATGGATCTTTCTACCTTCTTTAAAGTCATTATACATGAGAAACAAATGTCATGGAAATGCTTGTTGGAATCAAACAACACTTCATGCCAGCAAATATAAGGATTATACTATAGTATATATGCGACTATGGAAGAATGATGGGTAGGCAATTAGAGAATCTTTTTACATATATGAACATCTGATTAATAAAACATTTTCATATACAACTATGTTGTGCATAAATAATCAAAAATGCAGTGGCCCACCAACATAGAGCTAATAAATTTCTCAAAACTAATTAAGAAAAATGCATCAATAAACTATGCATTCATCCTTATCATCATGTTAGCAAGAAACAAGAATGAGAGCTTTGACTGTTTAATCAAGCAAGGTTAGAATGTCATTTAAGTGCCATTGAAGTTTAGAATGTCATTTCACTTGTTATTTCATCCTTTAATTTTCTTGCAAAAAACTCTAATGCTGTTTTCAAGTTTTTCACTTCATGTAAGAACACACAACAATGGGTTAGTATAATAGAAGTCAACAAGGTTGAGTACTATAAATCAATTCAATGAAACGGTAGAATTTTGCGATTAATAGATACTATTATTGAGGAAAATATGGATTTCTACAATTATTGGGTACGACAATTCTACTAAAAGAATTCGTCCAACAACTAGCTTATCAAGACATTAACTACTGTTGACTACCTCATCAGCTACCTACGATAAAACAAAGTTTATGAGCTTTCCGCTTAATCCCCACCCGCGGTCTATGTGGGAGAATTCTTGTAGTTGGTTGTGGGTTGCAGTTACACTCCACCATGTTAGTATGTTAGACCCACAAACATGCATCTTCTACCAACAAGGCAACAACCACAAGTTACCAATACCAAGCCCCACCAAATATAAGATGGCTTTTTCCTAAAAGATTACAAGATCATCAAGTAACAAAACCAAGATTAGTTAAACTCCAAACCACCAACTTTGAGAAAGACAAGGACACATCCTAGAGCAAACAAAATGCATGATGCAACAAAGACAATTCACAAAACTATTTCATCACAACTTTTCCTGAATTTATGATTAAATTTTGGAATCATTCTTCAAATTCATACAATTACCTAATTAATTATTAAGCAATCAAGCAGAATCAACCAATGATATCTTGCAAGTATCTGGCCATCATGTGAACCAATTCTTGTGACTTGCCAACCTCCCAAAAACCCTTTTCTTGCTTCATCACTAATAAGATAATTTAGATCATAATTAAAGATGTATTTGTCTTAATTATCTACTTCAAAAAGGCCTTATGGCCCTTATCCCTCGGTCGACTCTATGATTGAGCAATGCTAAACTGTAATTAAATAAGTTTAATCCTCGCTCGCTTAATCAGTGTGTCCAGTTGGATAGCTTAATTGCTTATATGATTGATCTTATGATAGAACAGTTCATAAACAACCAAAATTTCTGCTCAATGTAATAATATAATTAAGCAATAAATGCTTCCTTATTGGATGTTGTTAACAACAATGGAGGTAAAGCACCATATGATACAAAATGAAGTTTTTGTGTTTTGATTATTAAACTAACCACAATGGATAATAATACAGATAGATCATAATGATTCATACAATAATCAATGAAAAAAATGCACCAACCTACAACTTAATTATATAAACCCCAAAAATGTATAATTTAGATGATTATAAATTTCTGAGTCAACTAACATCTAATCGTGGCAACCACTTTACCAGCTTTTCTCCTTCCCTACCAAACATCATTTCATTTCATATATATATAAACTTCACAATTCAATCCTTTTTTTTGAGTTTGATCCAAACTACATTTCACTTTGGCTGCTAAGGCTCTGTTTGTTTTGTCACAAATTTTTGAGAGATGATCAAAACCATCAAAATGGGTTGGAAACTCTGGCAAAAGAAGAAGTTTTCATCAACAAAATTGGAATTTGATTACCCAATATTGGTAAGACCATTTTATCTCCTTTGTGTTACTCTCCTTAGCCTTCTTTTACCCCTCTCTTTTCTCCTCCTAGCAAGGCTCTCAAGTGCTCAATATCTCCTCTCCTTAGCCGCAACCTCGCCCCCGAACTCAATCCTCTACTCTCTTTTCCTCTACACTAACCCAAATCTCCTACATGCCCTTGTGTCTGTTGTCACCCTAGGGACCTTGGTGAGCTCCCTAACGGGCCGGATCAGCCCGTTGAGCGGGCTGCCAGGGCCCGTTTTCCGGCCCAGGGTCCATGCTGCTTGGATCTTTCTATGCACATTGCAAGTGTGTGTTGGGTTAGGTATTGAGGTGACTATAAAGGCAGGGGTTGATGGGGCAGGATTTGGTGATGGGAGGAGCATGTTAAGTAAGTTGGTCTTCTTTTTGGGCCTACATGAGACCATGATCCATTGGGCTAGGACCATAGTTCGGCCCGTTGTCGACGACACCGTGTATGGTGGTTCCCGGGAGGAGCGGTGGTTCGAGCGGTGGGCCCTGGCGGTCAGCTTCGCGGCGTTGTCGTGGTGGCGGTTGAGGGATGAGGTGGAGTCATTGGTGGTTGTTATGGAGGTTAAGAGGGATATGATGATGAATATTGGGTTGGGTGATTATCTTGGTTGGTGGTTGTATTATTTGACCGTTGCTATTGGAATGGCTAGGATTATCAAAGGATTTATTTGGGTTATTATGATTTTTGTATTTAGAAGGGGATCAAATAATGAAGAACATGATGGTGTTGATCTTGCTGTTCTTGCAGAGCATGAAGATAAAGTATGATTTGCAAATTCAATTTTTCACACTACAATTTTTATTTTATCTCTTTTTTTTTTTTATAAATAGATTTTACTCCCCATCATTTTATTTTTCTTTTGCATTCAATATGGGGGATACCCAATTTGTAATTGCACTTTTTTGAGCAATCTAATTGTAAATTTGAACACCAATCTATAGAATTATATATGGTTTCTTGGAGTTGCTTATAATTTAGAGCAACATTGTATAAGTTCATTGTTTGATCTAATTCCAATCATTTTTCTGACAAATTCTCTAGCAGATTATATAGTAGTAGAATATTCCAACGCTATTATATTTGATCCTGCAATGATTTTTGTTTAATGTCAACTTTTAGCAACCAAATAAAAACAGGGGATGATAGAATAATATGGCAACGTGTTACGTGGTATCTTATAGAGATAGGTATTGACAACCAAATACTACATAGTATAGATATGACCTCTTAACTACTCCATCGCTAGTAGGAATAATATAGACATTGCGTGTTCTTCCACACTTTGAAAAATACTCATTTAGTTTTTTTTTTTTTTTCCTCATAGTAGAGTTGGCCAAAAGCCAAGTTGCTCGTGAACTGTTCGAAATCGATTCGAGAACAGCTCAACTTGAGCTTGGTTAGTTTTCTAAACAAGCCGACTCAAGTTTGAACTCACGACTCGAATTTTATTCGAGCTGAACTCGAGCTCAGCACTACTCGGCTTGTGGGCTTGCAAATCTAAACGAATCTTAAGATAGTACTATATCATGATTATTCTTAAACATAAGTTACATGATGCTTTCTAAGATATATTTCCAAATGTTTTTTTGTCAATATGATATGGATGGTTTGGTGAATAATGGAGTAAGATTTTTTGAATGAACTCGAACTCGAGTTTTGTAATTAGCATTCGAGCCAATTTGTAGGTCGGGTTGAACTCGAACTTGAACCCGAACTCAAACCTGAAATTGAACCTAAGTAATTTAAATTGAATGAAGCTGAGCTTATCATCTTGGTTCTACTCGATTGAGCCAATTTTGTACAATAATTTAAATTTTTTGTTTTGTTTTTTTTAAAAAAAAAAACTAATACAAGTAGCTTATCTTGCATACCCCTCTATCTTTTCCAATAAAGTCTTGGTCCAGCGGTTAACAACTTAGGATTGAGGTCCTCTCAATAATTAGGTCCAAGATCAAAATTTTCACTACCACTCAAAAATCTTGCATATACATAAAAAGGAAAAAAAAAATCCATTAAAAAAAACAAATATTCTAGTAAATACCACCACATTCACTAGATATCTACCATATATAATTACATAAAATATGCTTATCACATTTAAAAGTATCTGAACTGAACTAAATTAAATTAAACTGAATAAGTAGTAATAGTATAAACTAAGTTGAAGGAACTAAAATGAACTAAATGACTTGAATTGAACTTAACTTAACTTAACTTAACTTAACTGAACGGAATGATCTCAACGATCTCAAGTTGGTGAAAGTAGACCTGACTAAACTGACCGAACCCAATTACCCGAACCGAAGGAACTGACCCAAACCCAAACCTTTCCAAAAATATGGTGACTTAAATCTGAACCGAACCAAAACTAACTGGATGTGATCCAAATCGTACCGAAACTTTTTACTCGTATTTTGATATAAGAAAGCTTCATTAAAAAAAACTTAGACCCGAACCGTATCAACCCAATCCGATTCGTAACCGAATCAAATATTCTGAAAAATCGAATATGACCCAACTCGAATCGGAACCGATCCGAACGACTCGTTTGCCAGGTGTAGGTGAAAGGAACCCACCCTAAAAAAAAAAATCTCACTCCCATTCCTAATTCCTAAACCCCTCCCCGACCCCGTCCCCTGTTTCTTCGTCCAAACCATCTCAGACCCTTCACCATCCCACAGGCCAAACCCTCCACCTCAACCCACATGAACCCCAGCCGCGCGTAACCACACGCGCCACCCCACGTCGACGCCTGGGCCACCTCGGAAATCGCGAAGAATACGAGGAGGAGAAGAAGAAGAAGAAGAGGGGAAGGAAAGGTGTGTCCCTTGGATTTATTCTTATTCTTAGCATAAATTACATGTATGATTCTGTTTCTGCTTCAATTTTGATTCTTTTTGATGAATTCTTGATTTGTTTTTGCCACTATATTGCCCGTTAGCTTTTGCTGATTACATTGAATTGAATGCCTTTGTCATCTTTTTGGTTGAAATTTTAATTGCAGTAGTTACTAGTACTTAATTTCTTGCTTATTGTGTGATTTCCTGCTATATACAACTTCTTTGATCATTGAAATTGCAATTTAACTTCCCTCTTCTCGTTTGGATTCTCTGTGATTTCTATTTCCCCGTCCATTAATTTGAAGATTGTGTTAGGTAGTCCACCAACATCTAGCATAAACCCTAATTTACGGCGATGGCGATGGCGATTACATTGAATGCCTTGTCATTTTCTTTTGGTCGAAACTTAATTCCAGTAGTTACAACAGTTGAATTCGAGGTAATATACAACTTTTTGATCATAGACATTGCAATTTCACTGTCATTTTGGGTTCTTTTTGCTGTGTGTTTTCCAGTTTGTTTATGTGAAAATTGTGTTAGGTACTCTACCAACATCTAGCGTAAAACCCTAGTTTAGAACTTTCGAGCTCCGATTTTGATATATGATGTTAATCCATGTTGCTGAACCCACTGTGTATATGTGTTCTAACAGGTAGAGGCAGTCAGTCTCTTTTAGTGGAGTGTCTCATTTCTAAGGAATGAGTCAAGGAAGGGGGGCTTCGTCCCTCAAGCGGAAACGCCCAGGGGTCGATGGCAAAGATAAGGATCTGTCGGCTGATGAACGTATGGTTTTAGATGTGATTCGAAGTAAGGGGGATATGGGGATTTGGAAGGGAGACCTAAAAAAAGAGTTGAATTTGGCTAATACTAAGATGGTTGACAACTGCATTAAGTCACTTCTATCGAAACTAAAGATCAAAGAGGTGGTCAACATTAAATCCAAAGGGAAAAATCGTTTGATGGCTGTTGAGTTTGAGCCCTCGACGGATCTGACTGGTGGTTTGTGGTATGACAACGGAAATCTTGACAAGGATTTGATTGTTTCCC
>BSSO01008054.1:0-10450 GCA_030267885.1 Mesembryanthemum crystallinum | reverse complement strand
AAAAAAAAAAAATCTAGCAAAGTGTTTGGTTGCTGAGAGTAACACAGAGATGAAAGCTTAAAGCTAACTGTTTTGCCAAACATAGCGCTAGAGAGAGAGTTTGAGAGGATTGTAAAGTGAATAATGAACCCCATGGATTCCTTATATAGACATCGGAGTTGACTAGGGCTTCCCTAGTTGACCTAAGCCCGATCCTAAGGCCCATGCTCTCTAGTCCAATGCTCTCCTCCAAGCTAATCGGATTTTAAAGCCCAAATTAATTAAAACAAGGATCAAGACCTTTTAATCCAATAAAACTCATTTTAAATAATAAAGAACATAATTCTCAATTTCATTAGAGAATTAATTATAATAATTTAATATTTATTATTAAATCTCATAATTCTAATAAATCAATTAATTTAAATAAAATCCTTAAAAGACAATTATCGTATAATTGATCGATAATAATTTCAAATAATCTTTTGAAATAATAAATGAATAATGTAGAAAATTTGGGGTATCACATGAGCAGTGATCCAAGCCTTGTACTCCTCAGAGACGTAAGTGGTCTCAGTAGCTTGAGGTTTAACCCATGTAGTAAGACGATACCAATACCTCTCCCATTCGGCAACAGTTTCAGCCGTAAGGGCTCTGGTGGAGGGCCTTACGCAGTCCCGATATGAATGAGCTGCCTCAATCCATATTGTTGCCTCAAACGACAAGGGAAGAAGTAGGTAATCTCCTGCAACCCAAGGAGACGGGTGTACGAGGTGGACATTTCCTGACAAGCCTTCATCGGGCCAAGGTTCCACCACTTCACACGGTAGCGCATCACTGGATCATTATTCATGAACTCCCGCCAATCAGCCAGAGACCACTCGCCATAACACCATGAACGAGTAGCAAACTGTTTGGCCTCGTATGAAATACCGGGATCGAGCTGAACGATTAAGAAGAGGTACTCTAGGAGCCAAATCTGGCACAAAGGGGCAACAAAATGTCAAACATCCACACTAGATGATGAAAGCTACTACACCCAGTGCATGAACAAACTTACTTGAAGGGGTAGAGGGCTCCCGCCATGAACTCCTCGAGAGGTGAAGTTGTTTAGACCAAGAAGGGTTTCCCCCACTACCAGGGCAAACGGGGAGTAATCATTTTGGATCTGCTCCACAACTCGCAACAGCAAGACCTGTCCCCACCTTTTGTCACCAGAAGCAAAGAGGAAACGGTGCAGAAGGCAAAATATGAAGGCACGCCTCCAATACCGCGTGAACATGACGTCATGAGATGCCCTCGCAAAATGGAAAGTGAGGATGATCCCCACCAGATCGACGCAGTCGCCGTTGAGGAAGACTCTCGTCTAAGCATGGTCAAATCCAAGGACCCGGCAAATTTCCTCCTTGAAGTCCTTACCAGTATACGGAATTGCGGGAGGTGCGCCTTTTGGTAGCCTGCAATTGCCTCGAACTCGAGACCAAGGGGCACAATTCCTTGTCCCCAAAACGGAAGACATGAAACTCCAGATCCCAGTAACTTGTAGCCACCTGGAGAAATTCCCACACAAGCCGCACTTGCCTCAATGCAAAGAAGGTGTTTTAAAAAAATGAGGCCAGCCCTGTTTTTCCTCCTCCGACATGTCTTTCATCCAAGCATCAAACAACACCTCGAAACTCACCATTCTCTCACCAAGAAAAATTCTTTTTTGAGGGAGTATGTATGTTTTGGGAAATCATAAGGAAGGATGGATGAAATACTCCCAAGAAAAGGGGTATTTGTAGGCCACAAAATGTCCCCAAGCAGTAGAAGGGTAGCAGCCGGTCACCACTTCACGTTGGCGAAAAGTGGGTCCCGCCGCCCAGATGGCCCTCCCACCGGTGGAGCGGCCTCACCCTCAGTTCGGCGGCGGGAGCCCACTTGGGCCGGCTTGGCTCCCCACTCCGACGACAGCTCCAAACACCGTTTCTCCTGGTTTCTTTTGCCTCCTAACACGTCCCCTTTCTTTAGCACAGTGACTAATTCTTTTTCTCATTTAAAACTCCTTGTTTTCTATTTTTCTTTTCATTTTTTAAGGGGGGGAGTCGGTACCCTCCCTCGCTACGCTCACAACCGTGCCGAATCACCCAATTACTAACAAATTATGTGTTTATGTATGCTTGCCATAAATTTGAGCATACATCGCATGTACGTGGAATTTTTTCAAATTTTTTTTTGCATAAAATCACAAATTGAACATTAACATAAACAAATTGATTAATTACAAAATCCAAAAAACACTTGCACTTATCTACTAACCACTGCAGGTAATAACATCAAAGCAAATACATGACAAGGCAACAAAAATCAGTATCAGCTTGATCCAACTCCGGAACCAGTTCCGTAACCGACACCCGAACCAGTCCTTGAAGTTGACTCTGGGGTGTCCCGAGACGAAGGAATCTCCTCAATCCTTCCCAACTGTCAACTTGGCTCCACAACGCACACTCTATTCCCCTGCCTCTCAGTCGAAATGTCCTCCCAAGGTAACCCCGCCTGATAATAGCTCTCTATATCAATCCGAAAGAACGACCCAGCCGTAGCAGCAAGATCTTCAAACAGAATTGGGGTGTCGGGACGAATCGGCACGCCACCAAACAAAGAGCCTGTCACGCCACCAAATGAGGTCCCCGGCACACCAAGAGATACCCCAGGCATCCAGGGACGAAATGCACTAATGCCATCGAAGAAACTACTAGGTGGCATCGAATCAGCACCAAAGGCATACCACAAGGCTCTCTAGGCCGGCTCGAGCCGCATTCAGGCACCTCCCCTTTTCATCCTGCTTCGCGCGCTTCTGATTGTTATTTGATCCAACGGGCTTCCGCGCCAAATTCTGGGACGGCCCTGATTCAAAATTCAACAATTGCCAAATGACGCGATAGGTAAAATACACCTCTTTTATCCGCTTATAGGTTTTCAAAAATACCCATTTTTGGGTCCTGAAAATTTTCACATTATTTGCAAAATCCAATTTCACTCGCTACTCACAAAACAAAGTTTTCATTAAAACCCGACTTAATTCAGTATTTTTATAAAAAGCAAAATTTTTAGCTGTTTGAGAGAATAAAATCTCAATTTATTCCTCTCATTCAACAGGTGAGCACTCGCCTTTACATTCACCAAAACACGATTTAATTCAGTATCTTTCATAAGAGCAAAACTTTTAGCAGTTTGAGAGAATAAAATCCCAATTTATTCCTGATCTCATTCAACAGGTGAGCACTCACCTTTATATGCACCAAAACTCGATTTAACTCGGTATTTTTCGCAAAATTTTTAGCAGTTTGAGGGAACAAAATCCAATTTGTTCTCTCATTTAATAGGTGTACACTCACCTTAACACACATTAAACCCGATTGTACTCGATACTCGCAAAATCGATTTTTTGACAAACCTTTTCAGCAGTCTGGGAGAACGGAACACAATTTGTTCCTCTCATTCAACAGGTGACTACCCACCTTTACACACATGTCCCTCCCCAGAAATAGTCGGGAAACGACATCTCAGGCGGTTCCGAACTACTTTGACCCTCGCTCTTCCCCGAGCTCAGTCAAAGTGGGGGCTTCTGTAGACACCCCACCCAGTGTCTCCTAAGTCCTCCACCGCCCGATGACGAAATAATGGCGTGCTTGGAGACGATGAACCTCCCACAAGCAAGATACCCCGAGAAGATATAACCTAAAAATCCAAACCTCATAAAATAACCCATGTTCTAAGCTTTTCAAAACTTCAAACGGATCCCCAGTCGGAGTCCCGGATCAAAAGTTATGAGCATCGGAAGGTTTCGGCACAAAACCGAAACATGGAGCGCCAAATAGATCAAATATCCGCCAAAAAACACGCAAAAATAGCAAATTGACCCAGATCCATGGGTACATATCAGATTAAGAAAAATAAGTATGCTTTGACTTTCAGTTCTCGGCTAATCAGAAGCGCGCCGTACCGTTGACCATACTCCCCGGTTGAGCGGGGCCAGGCTCGCTCGAATGGCCTCACCGCCGCTCAAACGGCCTCGCCGCCGCTCGATCGGCGCCAAGGCCGCTCAGCCGGCGCCACCACCGCTCGACCAGTGGGAGCCCCATTTAGCCGACACGAAAATTCGGCCTGGAACAGCTGTTGAACCTTTCTTAATTCCGAAGCATTCGCCCCTATAAGTACGTCCTCTCCCCTTCATTCCAAAGGGTGGACAATTGAGAGCTCAAGTTAGAAGATTAAGGTGTAATTTGAAACAAGTAAAGGGTTCTTAACACTAGAACCACCTTTTTGAGGAAAATTCACACCAAGAGAGGTCCTCTTTAGCACCACAAAAACCACATCCACACCTCAACCACAAACCAAACATCCTCTCAAATACTCACAAAAACTCCTAAACCGCTATCAACTTGGGATCTTAATCTTAAGGAATCTCACATACGGAAGTTCCGATCAAAGGTAGTCATCGAGGGCGATCATCAAGGGTTACTTCTTTCATAATTTCATCATCTTTGATTGATTTTGTGTGTTTGTTCATGTGAAATTAATCAATCTCATATGAAGTGAATTTCATGTTCACTTGGCTAAATCTCACCTAGAACAAAAGCATGCTCACTTAATTTTATCGCATTTTCAATGCATGTAAAATACTAACAAAAACTCTAGGTTTAATTGGTGCACTAATTATTCGTGATTTTAATCCATCAATTATCCCCATGAGTTCACCTCTTTGATGGGTTTGATTCTTCCAATTAAACTCGTCCATAAGGGTGTAAAAGCGGCCACCTTTATGAATCTTCTTGTGAATAAATGCGTGACAATCCACGTAGCGAATGTAGTCAAAGGGCTAAAACGTTGCATGCTTGTCATATGAAATAAACGACAAAATTCGCTTTCGATCCATTTGAATAGATTTCACATTCCCGAACCCGAGTCTCCTTTTGGGCAACATGAAGTCACGCCCTATAACAGGAATAGGGTGCAATTTGGCTCGATCAGGGTATTTCTCTAGATATCCGTGTTCGATACCTCCACGGTTTTCATATTCCTAAAATATGGTGGCGACTTCCTTACCTTGCAAAAATAAAACAAAACATGATAACACAAGGTCACAGCAACCTCATAAAACATGAGAGCACTAAACACCAAAAAGCTCACCGCGCATGCAGGAATGTGGGGGCGGATCCCGAGTCCCACAACATGGTGCCCTTCAGTTTTGACAGAATCTAAATGGTGCCCTACCCTAATCTATTTTGTTGTGGAAATGCTAAATTTCACTAAAGAAGCTCATCTTCAATCATCTAACATACTTCATCATCCCTACTACCTCATTAATAAAATAAAAGCCATTGAAAGGCTGGATGTAACAAGTTTTGAGGGTGTGTGCTTTACTAGAAGAAATTTTCAAAAATAGTTCTATATGAGCGGTTGGAGACTTTTTAAGTGTCCGAAATAGTGTTGTGAACATATAATGATCATGGAATCGAGAAATGGTTCAATGAAATAAAATAAATCACTTCCAAAAAAAATTTGTTGTAAATGGTTACCACGTAAAGTACTCCAGGACTATAAAGGTACCATGTAGAATTTGAAAAAACATTATCCACCATGTAGAAAACTCAAAAACACAACAACACCATATAGAATATCCCAAAAATAATTGATAATGGGTGAATAGTACATCCGATTTCAAGCGATTACGACACTATTCACGCAAACTCCCATAATCGATCAATAGTATAAGTACATCAATACTTCTCAATCATATTCTCATTCATTTTTACACTGAGTTTTATACTGAAAATAGTGTGTATACCCATGCAACGCATCGAATATTTTTTTTTATTTCCATTATTTCCTTTTATTTAACTTGCTGTGAAAATAGTAGTATGTGGTTGTTTTACGTAAACTGTCAAAAGCTTTTTTACACCAATTTAATGGAAATTGTCATTTGCATTTCAATTTTCTGCATCCCTTATTTTGTAGATAATGAAACCTGCATAGTAATGATTTTGTTTTCCTATACGAAAAAGTATGGTATTAACTTTAGAAAATAAAAGAATAAAATAATAGATACATATTTAATCATTGTGCAGAGTTGAAATATTAAGATAGCTACTAGTCAATTTCTTGACTTTGGCACAATGTAAAGATGGAGTTAAAAAGCTCCTCGGAGGCTTCATGTCATTACTTTTCTTTCTAAAGTAACATTGAAGGTATAATTATGCATATCTGAGCAAAGTCTAGTATCAGCTACCAAAACTGTTATAATTGGTCCTTGAGTTTATTACAAAATACAGTTATGGGAAAAAGATCTTGTTATTGTGTCAATTCCTTGGCAAGTAAATATATCATGTGACTGCACTCTCTATTATATCTTTGTCAAATCTACACCTTTGCTACTAGCTCCCCTGCAACACTGTTTTAAATATTTGAAGACATTGTCAAAAACCTATTGCAGTGTAATTGTTACTACTTTCACATTTACAATGCACTTATGAGAAAATAAAACTTGTCTGAGAAAATAATATAAGCTACTAGGCTACCAAGCCATTCTTGAAAAATCTGCAAATCTTTTCCTCCCAAATCAGGTACGTAGTTCTTACATAACATGCTCTGTTAACGTTCGCTCAACCAACTATCAACATAATTATCATCTCACTGGAAATTGGTACTCTAGAAATTAGAAACAGAACCAATGTCCTAGAGTAAGCTTTGGAATATTCAAAAAATAAAAGAGCTTCTTTCCATATCCAAAAGAAAGTTACACAAGTAGACCCATAAAGTACGTAATTCATCGCACATGGGTAGTCTTTGCCAGATTGCAAGTCAAGCTCTAAATTACTTGAAAAGTTGCAATTCTTTCTTACTTTTTTTTCCCATAAAGAGAAAGGAGATGGAACCGTATGAACATAAACCAAGCTTATTTCATTTTAAAAACTTAATTCACCTAGCTATTGGAAACTGATGGGCACTCTTCAATGATATATATGATGGAATTTCAAAAAAAAAAAAAATTTAAAAGGAAAGCTTAAATCTCATATTAGCATTTTCTATTATTAACATGGGTAAGCTTTAAGATTTCAATAATATAAAGAGAAAAATAGGAAATGAAGTTTGCATAAAGACGATAATGTGTTTTTTTTCCTGTAAAATAAAGTCATTTACACCAAAAGCTCCTCTCTTTTTTTTTCCACCTCCAATGCAACATTCAAAGGTTTTTATTATTATTATTATTATTAAAATCACGCTACTATATTAAGATATCCACTAATCTTACTATATTTAGCATCAAAACTTCTATTCAACATCCTACTTGGAAGAACCAGATCAGTTACATAGTTCCACACAAATGAATTGTTTCTAAGATACATAAAGCCTAACACATCATTCCTTAAAGAAACACACAGAAGATATGGGGGGATGGGTTGAAAGAAGCACAAAATAAAATTTCATGTGATGAGTGAGCATGTGTTCTAGCTTGCTTGGCTAGGGCATTTGATGCTTGGTAATTTACAATACTCTTTACTTTAAAATATTGAAAATTAAAAGTCAAGTATTTTAGTTTTAAGATTTTCCTTAATAAAGTGTTATGCAGAGAAGTAAACCATAATAAGTGGAGTACCATGTCAAAAAAGAGGGACAGAGAAAGAGAATACCTTATATGTGTTGAAAGTGGTGTTGTTGGAAAGAGGAAGAGTGTCAATTTCAATCGTGCTATGGAACACCCAAAACCTTACAAACAAAGAATCAATGAGTAACTTATGCTCTGAGAAGAATGACTTGTACAATTATTGTTTAGTTGATATGATAATATAAGTGAAATATAGAGAATTATGAAACCTGGTAATGGTGATAACTTTATAATGAATAATGAATTATGGTAGTTGTTTAGTAGGAAAGCATACCTAAACCAATGCAAAGTTGAAAATGTCATTGATAGATGGCTCTTTATTTCTCCTCCTGAATCCAATCACATCATACCTTGATTTAAAAATAAATATTTACATTTTTTCTTGGCCTCAAAAGGCATCATCAATTAGTTGTTTCGACTTTAAATCACATTATTTCAGTAGTATAAAATAGTTTGAGTAGTTTAACAAAGTATTAAACATCCTGCACTTTCATAAATTAAATCAGACAATTTAAGACGATGATGGAACACACATTCAAATTAAAAAAGTTGAATACTTGTAACCGAAAATTTAGAGATTCAAGGTAAACAACTAAGAAGCAGTATTTGAGTAAGGAAGTTTATTTTAGGGAAATAATGAATTGTTTGTTTTTTTTTTTTTTTTTTGACATGTGGAAAGAAAATGAATTGATTTAGATGTATGATTTATAAACAAATTAATTAGAGCATAAACACCACGTCACAGTTTATATTAACATTTTTTTTGGGTTAAATATAAGATTATATTACCAAAAGAACCGCCAATTACATCTTGAAGAGCAAGAGTGAAGAAAGCCACCATCTAGGAAGGGTTTTCCTTTGATCACTCTCCTCTAATCAGCTATACAAGAAACAATTATAGAGCCAAAACTTGCATTACATCACTATACTTCTTGCTCCTGCTATACATCAGTTCAATTCTACTTAAAATTTGAATTTTTAAGCTATCTCCACAGTGTTGTGGTGTCAGTCTTCGATCACTGAACCTCTTTAGGTTCCTATCTCTCCATGTATGATATATGCAAGCTGCCATGATTGCTGCAAAAAGATGCTTTTTCATTCTGCTCCGCCTTTTGTACTTCATCCATCTATAGCTTGTGCTTAGATATGCTGGGTAATGCTGTAATCTCAACCAAGTTCTGATCAGAGTAATCAATCTTTGAGTCCATGGGCATTTATAAGAGTTTTAGAATATAGTGAGTTCTGAATATGGGGTAAAACCTCCAAACACCATAATGACAATATCTGAAAATCTCATATTTCTCAACGAACAACAATCAAGTTGTTGCTTTTGGCGTTTTATACAGTTTTTTGATCAACGTATCCCCAAGATGACATTTAGCACATAGAATGTGTTTAATTAAGGATAACAATCACTAATTGAAAATTAGCCAAAATCAAATGGCTAGTATGATATAGAGAGAAAAGTGTTGAATTTAGTTTAAGGTTCAACTATAATCAATTATCAATGAAACATTAATCTCCTGAAAAATCATTAAAAAAAGAAGAAGAAGAAGAAGAAGAAACATATCTACTAAGAAAATAACAAAACAACGAATAAGCAAAGAAACTGTAAGTGTGTGTGTGTGTGTGAGAGAGAGAGAGAGAGAGAGAGAGAGAGAGTAACCTGAATCTAGAGCGATAGCACGGCGAGCTACAACATTGGTTAGGGAGCCAGAATTGAGAAAGCTGATAAGGATGAGGATGAGGCAGAGTTGATGACATAAATAAAGGCGTTGGATTTGTTTTCAAAGGGGTGTTTGATGATGAAAGCAATTACCGACTATAGGTTGTAATGTAAATAGGAAATTATGAGTAATTAAAAGGAAAAATTAAGTAGACATAGAATTTAATTGGGTAAAATTAAATTAAAAGGTTCATAATGGAAATCGAAATCCCATCTTACCTTCTTTGGCACTTCGTCAGCCGTTGGCATCTTTGATAAGCTCTTATCGCCAGGGATGGTGGTGTGAGAGGAACCATGAATTTGTCTTGCCTTCATCTTCGTGGCTGGGTTGAGGAAGAGAGAAGACATGCCATGGAATGAGGAAGAGATCTCTTGTTCTATTTGTTTTTTTAGAGGCAACCCCCCCCCCCCCCCCCATTGGCTGCTTTAGCTAATAATCTGATACATTAGCGACATGTCAGTATATAACATAACACTTGAGCAGACACATCAACTGCTGATTTGGTAGATTTCTTGTGTTTTAAACTAATTATTATATTGATTTCACTAATTTGTAAAGATGCGAATTGAGAACGGATTCGATTCCACATCTTACATCTATATCTATATAATTAGTTTAAAACAAATCAATTCAATATGATGCTGACACATGCCACGTATGCCGTTGACATGTCACTTGCATTGCCATGTAAGTACCACATTTACTTTCTCAATTTTAAGGGAAAAAAACGAAACTTGGCTAAGATTTGAACTCATAACCTTTGAGTTTTGAGTATAACACTTTACCAACTACTCTAACATTAATATATATTAATTTTATCTAAACTATTTGTCATATGATGACATTAAATATCTACGTATTCTTGAATTTTACATCCAATGAACGTTCAAAGTAAAATAAAAGATGACCTATTAAATTCACTTGAGAAGCAATTGTAATTCTAACACAAGAATAGCTCACCCATTTTATTTTATTTTTCTAAAAGAAAAATCTAAGTTTATAAGTTAGCCAAATATATATTAAAGTAGAATGGCAATTCTAATACAAAATTAACCAATTCTAATAGGCAAAAAAATCCACTCTCAATATGCATGTT
>BSSO01008053.1:0-10450 GCA_030267885.1 Mesembryanthemum crystallinum | reverse complement strand
CAACCACCTAAGGGCTTATACGGCCAAAATCAAAACATTAAGGGTTTAGATAGCCTATTTTCAACGTCGGGGGTTTGTGTAGCCAAAAGATCAAACGATAGTGGCTTATATGACCTTTATTCTATATATGTATTTGTATTGATGTTCGTAAGGCTCCTCCTAGGATATGGCTAATAGGAAAAATAACGCACATCTTAAGTATTTATGCAATGATTTCGTGTACTTATGTTCAGGAGATTTAAGCCCTTGATATGCTGGTGTCTATGTTGTAACGTACTGATTAGTGGACCAAACACATTTTAAGTAAAAATCATTTATATAAGTAAACACCAGTGAACAAAACATAGCAAAAACTTATATTTAAGTTGTAATCATCAACAACTGGCACTACTAGAATTTAGACTATTTACGACAATCAAAACACGACGGTAGTAAAAATCCGTCGTAATTGATCTTTCGCGAAGGGAATTACGTTAAAAACCGTCGTAAAGTACAACTACGACGCCACCCTTATACGACGAGATGACGATGAAACTCCTGTCATAATTGGTCTTCTACGACGGTATTTCCCGTTGCAAAAGAAGTATTATATTGTAATGTGGCTTGGGATTTTAATTATTAGTCTACCTATTATAATAACCCTAGTTTAAAGTAGTTGAATTTAAAGTTAACATGTAATAAGAAACCAGATTTTTTATAATTATCATTTATTTTCCCTATATTTTTATATATCTAATTGGGATATGTATCACTATTATGTTCATGGAATTGGATGGGGTCTCCTATGATCCTTTCACCTTCTCCATGCCCATCATCTATCCGGCCACTACCTTTTGTCATCCTTTTAATCAGGTTTTTATCAACATGTTCTAATCAGATGAAGCGGATATGAGCCCAAAAATAATAAAGGTTTGAAATTGAGGCTTTATGTTAGCAACAAACATATTGGTGCTATGCAGCTATATACATGCATGTGTATATATATATATATATATATATATATATATGAACATATGATGTCTTGATAAACTTTCAAAGAAGCGAGAGAATATTCATGAAGCAACAAGCAAGCAAGTCACCATCGATTATAAATTCTCATAGTGTAGAGTTACCATATATATTTACTCTCTCGATCTCCATATATGGATCGGAAGAAATTTATTCATGGGCAGAGCGAGTACACAAGGGTTTTTACTCCATTATTAGCTAACTAGCTAGTAGTAAGAAGTTGCTGGATTTCATACTCATAAGCGACTTCAAACTCCTTACCACTTGCTTTCACGAAAGCGACTCGTAAAGGAGTGTCATTACGAGAAATCTCTAAATAAATTTTGCCATCGTTAATGTCCCGGTACGAACTCAAGTAACCCCAACCAAGGGCGGGTGTACTCCAAATCATATAACCAGTAGTACCATTAACGGCCTTCTGTATTGTGAACCGGCAATCCTCGTCCCATGACTCATCAACGCAGCCCCCGGTCTTCAGGTCATGCCGGATTTTTTTGGGTTCTATTAATACCCTCACCACCATCCACACCTGGTCGGAGCAAACTTTAGGTGTTGTTGTCGACTCGATGTGGATTGTGTCGTACATATAGATATGCTTCTGATCAGGAGAGAAAGGGAGGATGAACTTTACGGGGTCGCCCAAGTCGGATTTGTTTGAAGCTTGGCCTATATATGAAGGGCACGGTGGGGTGTCTTGTTTAGAATGTAGTTTTATGCCACCTCCACCTACGGTGTAGTTTGACAATGGTTTGATGTAATAGTTTGAACCAGCTTCGAGTGGGTTCCCCTCGATGTCTAGGACGACTTCGCGGGGTTTGTTGGCCGCGGTGGGGGAAGGATAGAGAACCACGAGGAGGAGGAAGAGGAAGAAGAAGAAAGTTATTGTGGTTTGGAGGAAAATATGAGCCATTTTTGTAAGGTTGGGCTTGGAAGGAAGAGGGGAAGAGCTTTATTTATATACTATAAGCTAGGCACCAATATGAGTTGCAAATCTTTAATTAGAGTGTATCAATTACTTTAGAATTTAGATGTACAATGGAAATACCCTTCGATGCAATGGAAATAGTCTACTGGTGGCACACCACTGCCTCGTGACCATTTCTAGGCGATTTTATATTTTCTGGTTGTTTAATTTGTCGCTCCCTATGTTTGTGGCGCAATCAATCAAGTCGGGCTATAATCGTGTTGAGTTTTGTTTTAAAGTAAGTGGAGACTAGAGTCCTGTATTAAGAAAAATTAAGGGAGAAATATTCACACATATAAGCCACGTAGGTATACTCTTCCTATTTGTTATTGTTGGAGATTAATCTAGAAAAATTTAGGAAAAAATCTAAAGATAATTGTTTAAAATTATCTAGAGAGTTAGTATGATATTAGTAAGTTAGAAAAATTTAGAGAGAAGGTGAAAAGTTTGAAAAATCTAGAAGAAATGTGCAAGGTTAGAAAAATTTAGAAGAAATGTGAAAGGTAAGAAATATCTAGATGCCCGTATGGAGAGCCTATATAAAGAGAGTTAGGTACCATTTGGAGTGTGGTATAGAAAGTGTGGTAGAAAGTGTGGAGACAAAGAGCTCCCACCAAAATATGAGAGGAGTGAGATGAGTTGGAGGTAAGTGATCTCACCAAGAAAGATTGTGAGACAAGAAAATTATGAGTGTACAAAAAAATATTGTTGTAAAATATATTTTGAAATATTATGAGTGAAATTTTTTGGGTCCATTACTATTCCGCTATGCTAAAATTTCAACAGTTATTGTTAGAGATTTATCAATTGAGGGAGTTGTATTGATATGTCTCACTCAATCATTTCAACATCGATCGATTAATCATGAAATCAGAGTAGCTTAATTTATATGACACGATAGCTACTAGTACATACGATATATGTGGTGTTTGGCCACATGTTAGATAATCAATAATGCAACCCTTGTTAGCCACGGTCACTCTCTTTCTGTAGTTTGTACATACCAATTTAAGTGCCGTTCAGTTAGGAAATTTTAACATATTTATATGGTTTGACATGTAATTAAAAGTACTATTGTTTAATTATATCATTAAAAATGAATTTAGGAGGTGTTTGATACACTAGTAAGAAGTGAACAAGTTATGACTTACTCCATATATCAAGTCATGGGTTTAAGATTTTGGAAAAATTCATGGAACACTCGAAGTCATATGTGTGTTGGGAGGTGCCCCAACCATTCACCATGTCACAAACACATAAATTTACTCTTGTGACCTGAGGAATTAGCATATAACACTTAAGGTGATTTGACTTACATAATATATATCAAGGAAAAATTTCATTTTGGGTACCCGACGTTAGATTTAATTGCAATTTGGTTACCTGTATTTTCAATATTTTCAATTTGGGTACCTAAAATTCTAAAAATGGTCCCCTTTTGGGTCATTTCACTAATGACGTCAAAAACTCAGTTAAAATGATGACGTGCATTAAGTAAAATATTCTTAAAAAATTTCTAAAAATTACCAAATAATTTCATAAGTTATGAAATATTTATTTTTAGTTATTTAGAATTTTCTACAACTTTTTGAGAACTTTTAGAATATTTTTTGATTGATGACACGTTAGCATATTAACGGAGTTTTTAACGTCGTTGGTGAAATGATCCAAAATGAGACAATTTTTAAAATTTCAGGTACCCAAAATGAGATTATTGAAAGACAAGTACCCAAATTGCAATTAGGTCTAACGTCAGGTACCCAAAATGAAATTTTTTCTAATATCTAAAAGGTGACTTATTTTGGAAACTATAATGAAGATCATATTTTCTAGGGGTAACAAAGAACCGGGGAACCCGGAACCGGTTTAGAACCGCCGGGTAGGAATCGGAACCGGTCTCATTGGTTCCGATTCCGATTCCAAATATTAGGTACCGGTTCCAACTGGTTCCGGTTCTTCCTAGATTTTCGAAATCGGAACCGATTGGGTACCCGTTATCCGGTTCCTTTACATGTAAAACATAGCATTTAAAAGGCTTTAAGCTAAATCTAAGTAACTTTTTACATGTTTAATTATCAAGATTTGTAATTTTTGATTTCAAAACTTAGATTTAGGTTTGTAATTACAAAGGAAACTTTGTTAATATAATTATATACTTTAATTAATATGTCTTTTATTGATAAATACGAGATTATCTACAACATTAATAAATAACCGGGTACCCGCTATTGGAACTGGAACCGGCGGTTCCGGTTCCAAGTTTTGTGGAACCGGTCCCACCGGTTCCAGTTCCGGTTCCGATTTTTAGGAACCGGTTTTAACCAGTTCCAATTCCGGTTCCCGAAAATATGGGCGGGTATCCGGTTTGCTTACCCCTAATATTTTAAATTATCAGAGATGTAAAATGTCTTGTTGACCCCTACTTAAAGATATGAAAAAGAATTACCTGATTCCCTCCTCGATTCTCTCTCTCCCCCCTCCCTCTCCCTCACATTGGTTTCCCTTCGCTTTTTCCTAGCCCCGCAAGGCCATTTGGCCACCCCTCCCCTGCAGCAAGCAAGGTGTGGAGGAAGGGGATAAGAGAGAGTGGGGTAGAGGTGGTAGGGATGGGTTTCGGTGGGAGGGGAATGAGAGGAGGGGGAGTGGGGTGCATGGGTTGGGTTGGCTTTTCAAAGGTATAAGGTATTTTTGTCATATAAATCAAATTGATAGTTATTTTATCTGAAATTCGATGCCAGGTTGGCGTCTGATCATCAAAAGTATGTCGGAGATCACCTGATTTATTATAATTTCAAAAATAAGCCACCTCTAAGATATTATAAAAAGGTTAGGTCATCTAAATGTAATATTATGCCGATACCTTAATCAGGTCGTCGGAGTGAAATTTGCAAAGAAAATAAAAATAAAAATGAACAATGTATAATGACAAGCAACAAATGAATTATGTGAACATGGATCCCCTGCACTACATAGTTTAGTCTAATTATTATCACACACTAATTATAAAGTACTAGTTATGTTCATTTCATCTGAATGTCGCTAAATCGAACTACACTGATTGAAAATTGAAGTACGGAAATGATAAAATGAATATGTAGACAAAGAGTACTTGTAGCTGTGAAATATTAGGAAATAAATTAGTTGAAATTATTTGAAAGTTGCTATGACAAACTAGTGATCGATGAATTAAGTGTTTTGGTAACGAAAATTGAAAGCTGTTAAATTTTTCAATATTTGGGCCCATTAGAGAGTGTCCATAACATGGAGGAGGTTCCAACCCAAAACCAATTGACAATGGGTGGAGTAACCCCTTTAGTTATAAACACCTCAAGCCTCTTCTGTTTTATCCATGTGGGACTTTCCCACTTAACAAAAGCTAATACGAGCAACAATTTAAAAACAAAGTAGCCTTAAAATGCATAATAATTTTATCTCATAATTGAGCTATAACCCAACTTATAATAAATTGGGTGGCCGACGTACAAGCAAGCTAAGCTCTCATATTCGATTATCTTCCCTTCCAAACAGTACTATGGAAGAAGAGTTTTATTATAACCATTTAGATAGTACTACGTACATTGATTAACAAGAGATCATTCGATCATTTCATTTGATTTATTCATGAGCTAGCTTGATGATGTGCTCAGTAGTACTGCGTGTGGCCTTCCGGAATTGGACGGTAAGTGGGTGTGCGCCATGATAGAGAGCCAACCACCAACCATTCCTATTATTATCGGACACAAAACCCAGATCTGCACACGTATCTGGTGGCGGACCAGCAACAGTGGGACAATACCTTAATTTATATTCATGGTTTTCCTTTGCATGAGGGTTAGCCTTGACAATCTTGAACCAGTTGGAGAGGGTTCCGGGCCCCGGATACCCAATCGAACCCATGTTGGTTACGTAAACCTGGGGGTCGTCCGGCGTTAAGGTGTCCATGTTCACTCTCCACACCCAGTTGTTGCACGGGTTTGATTTGTTCCGTGAGAAGGCAACGTTGTAGTCGGTGTTGAGATTGATATTTTGATCTGGTGGCGGAATACTGTCCCGCTGGGGGACGAATTGCACGGGCGTGCCAGGGTCTACTTCGTTTTGGGATTGGGTTATGTAGTGAGGGCATGGTTGACGGTCGGGTATGGATTGGAGGATTAGGCCGCCGCTACCAAACCATCTTGGTCGCTCAATGTAGTAGAATTCTCCACTTCGGAGTGGGTTCCCGTCCGTGTCCAGGACGGGTTCATCGGATGCAGTAGTGGGGCGAGCACAGACAAGGACAAGGACAAGGACAAGGACGAAGACAAGAAAAGTAGATGTTGTTTTGCGGAGGGTATGAGCCATTCTAAGTTGGATAGTTTTGTTTTTGAAATTCAAGATCGAGTTGGGGATGTGTTTGAAGGAAAACTCCTACATATATATAGACAGACAAACAATAGTTATTGATGGAATAATGGGCAGGTACTACTAGCTACGTGGAACGATCAAGAATGAAAAGCTGATCGAAAGCATACAAATTTTATGCAAGTGAAACGTGAAAAATCGGAACTCGAAGTTTACGAAGAAGAAAATATCATGAAATTTATTGGTTCCCTACGTAGGATCAATAATGGAAGGCTGGTTCAAGAGCACTTATTACATGGTTTGGGACCAATGTTCCTTCTCTCACATAATTATGCAAGCATCTCCAAATCAGCCACAAAAGATATGGTAACTATCTCATTATGTGAGAGAAAAGACCAATGGTTCGGGACCATACAATAATTTCTCCCGGTTCAGAGTAAGGAAATAGATGTACATGAATCATGAGGAAAAAAGAATAAAGAAGCTATATTTACGAAGAAAAGGCTTTTACATCATATGACAAATTATGAGGTAATATTCTAATTAACTTACTCCCTCGATCCTCGATTGACATCTTACTGTCAAGAATTATATATATTTGACTGTTCATAATTTACAAGACTCAAGCATTAAATAAGACTATAAAAATGTCGATGAGGTCTAGTCTAGTGGTTAAGATTAAGGCCCTGGGTACATTAGGTTCCAGGTTCGTTTCTCCCCTCCCCTGTTATATGTAAATTTCTTGTACCGGCCTTGTGCATTCCTTGAACAAAAAAAAAACAAAATTATAAAAATGGCTTTTGCTGAAATTATGGATCATTAATGCCATACACAAGATTAATGGATACACTTGTTTTACTTGTAATTTTTTTCCTAAAGAATATGCTTGGATAAAATCTAAAGAGGTGAACAGAGGGAAATTGTTGTGTCCGTGACTAATGACCCCTCTCTTACAAAACAAGATATTTTAGATATCCTTTTTGAATAATTTAGAGTAGGCCACTTAATTTGTGAGATGAGGAACTAATAGTCCAGTACCATATAATAATTCTTCACAGAATTGGGACTTACTCCCCCATATCACTTTATGACAATAAACCCCCTGCTCTTGACATATCCAAACCCTGACCATAGTGGGTTTCCTTTTCGACTATTAAGTTCCTGCCCTACGCCCCGACCCATGGACTCATTATAGTGATCGAGTGCACTTAGCCACACTCAAATAAATAGAAAAAGATCGAAGTCACTCCTTTACCGATAACTGGAAAAAAAAAAAAAAAAAAAAGGATTTACTTCAAATCATTTATGTTTTGATATTGAGGCTAACTGAGAATTTACCTAGTCAGATACTTTCCATCTCAAAATAACTGTCGTTTAAGGTTGATGCGCACGTATTAAGTAGACAATTAATTCTAGCGATAGTTAAAAATAATTTGACTCTACTACCTTGCATTAATTGGAACGACTACGTTCACTGGAAAGTCAAACTAAGCTAGTAATAAATCACAAGGTTAAATTAGAAAAATAAACAATTAATGCTGTATTGAAATTCTAAAGAGACAAATATTTTCATTATTTTTTTTTTTTTTTGGTGAAAGGGAAGGCGAAAACGGCCCAAATAAAAATTACATACGAGTCATCCTAGGCTTAGCAAAGCCAACTAGACCCTCGAAGAGGATACTCATCAAATCGGGAGGGGGGGAAATAAGTTCACAAAAAACATCAGTATTATTGAAGCTTTGGTTTGCAAGCCAATCTGCAGCTGTGTTTGCCTCCCGATAAACATGTTGTATATTTTGTATCTTGACTTGCCAAGTAGTATCCCTTAATAGGCCCTTGCACTGTTCAATGATGTAGAAATATGGATGGTGCGGTAGAAATATTTTCATTATTTTGAGACACATAAAGTTAGTTAAAGGGACAATTGTTTTGAGATGGAAAGAGTAATTAATAAATTTATGTTCACCCTAGCGTCAGTATTCAAGATCATTACTTGTCCCATTATATATATCATCATGTCCGAATAAACCACAACCAATTGGATCATGATCTAATTCTATGTCTCATCTCTTAAATTATCTCAAACACATCTTGACTATCCGTGAAATTTTATCATGCATCTCATGTCCCAATAATTATAAGGCCTGATATATATAACGTCCCACGTAAAATTTCTATTTTTATATTCATTTTAAATAGTATTTTTAAAAGATTATTTCTCTTATAAGTGTTAAATTTTTAAAATTATAATTACCTAAGGTCAAATAACGTATTATTTTCAAAATCGTGCTCAATAGTATTTGACAATAGTTTTCTTCCACAGAAGGAGTATATAACAATGTTTTATTATTAAGAAATGGGAAGATAACCCCAACCATATTGACAATCAAGTAAACGAGAACACACATATAAATTTGGATCTGGATCACTTCGCCCCATAATGTTTTGTTGTTCTTATTTATATGCCACTCCATTTCCCTCTCCTCAATCTACCCAAACCAAGTGAAGAGAACCATTGATCACAAAATAGCTCAGTTTCTCCTCCTCCCAACCACCACCACCCTCCTGGCCTCCTCTTCTTCTCTCCTCTCTCCACGCACCGTGGCCAATGACACGGCCGCCCTTGTCCTAGACACAGACCGAAACCCACTCGAAACAGGCTCAATTTACTTCATCCGACCCGTGAAAACCTTCGGCGGTGGCATAATACTTCACCGCAGAGATAATACCTCAAATAATTTAGATATATAATAAGTAATTTTGTAAAATAATAGGCAACAAATAGCAAAGTGAACCAATCAGATCACATTATTGAGGCCCTAACCGACTATTATCATTTTCAGTAAGTGCAAACCTCCATTATCATTGTTATAAATCGTTTGTTATAGTTCATTCTATAAAGAAACTCAATTTGATCATTTATATTTCATAGATATAGAAGTAATAAACATCGCTCCTTTTGGAAGCAACTTTAGTAACGTAATACATCGAAAGAAGTCAAATTCCAAGGGTGACTTGCGTACTCAAAGATATCCTATAATAATGCAAGTTACAACATATTGTTGTTTTAAGTATAAGTGGGATCAGTTGATTATTCAAATCAAAAATACCAAAAAGGTTGAATATTCACCATGATATCCGTCCAACCCAAACCAAAATGAACTGCCCTCCAATGTCTAGCACCTCGAAGTACTTTTTCTTTTCATATTTTCATGTTGCTGCTTCCAAACCAGTATTTTTAGGGTTTTATTGGATTCAATCATTTCAGTGTTAGGGTTTAATTGGATTCAATCGTTTGGTTATTTATTTAGGGTTTAATCGAACTAAAAATCAGAGAAGAAGACAACTAAAAACGACGACATTCCACGTTTTTGATATTATTTGTGTTGATTCTTTACTTGTACTGTGGTCTTTGTTCACTCTTATGCTCAATCATTTCTCATATTGTTTGTTTTTTTCCCCCTTCTTTTGCGATGCTGCTACTTGTTTGGAATCTAGCACTTTTGTTTCTTCTTCTCTGCTACCATTGATGAACAGGTCTTAACTTCTTTACTTTTTTCCTTTTTTTTTGGTCTGTGTTCTTTATTCAATTTCATTTTAGTTTTTTATTATTTGAGTTGCTATTTGAACATTCCTTGCATGCTTGGAAATGGATTGGATTAGCTGTTGTGCCTCTTTGATTTTTAGATTGTTTTTATTATTTGTTCGAATTTCATAAAATTTATCTCTCATTCTAATATTTCAAAATTCATCATAACTTCTATTCAGAGTCGAATCATTTAAAATAAATGTAAAACAAGGTTAAAGTTGATGTTATTTCACCCTCTGATTAGTGAATTAAAATAAGATACGGTATGTTTTCATCACTGTTAAAATATTGATGCTCATGCATCTAATATTACTTTGTGTTAGGAGCGACTAGGCATCACGAGGGGGATTGGGCATGAGGTTCTGACAAGTCGAATTTTTTGTTTGTTTGCTGATTTTGTCAAATTGAGGATACTGTTTAGTTTAATTCTCCTAACGAAACCTCTTTGGTGGTTGTCAACCACTATAATATAGGGCAAATCACTGTAACATGACGATATTAGCCGTTGATAATGATTAGGCAAATTTAAACCGTTAATTAATTGAATT
>BSSO01008052.1:0-10451 GCA_030267885.1 Mesembryanthemum crystallinum | reverse complement strand
AAAAATTGGGTCTTTTCACTCAAAAACCCACAAACATTCAACATGCAAAACTCAACCAAAATCAACAAAACAAGTTGAGAATCACTTACCAAACGAGTAATGTGGTTGATTTGAGGCAAAATCCAAGCAAAACGCAGCAACCAGCTAGAAGGCTTTTTTCTAGAGAGAGAAAGCTTGTGGAGGCTGAAAATGGAGGTTTTCCGCCTCCCCAAGCTCAGCCGTTCATTTTGAATTGGTGAGTTTCGACCGCCAGCCGGTCTCCCGATTGGTGGACCGGTCTCGCGGACCGGTCTGGCCCGGTCCATCCTCCACGCTGCTCTTCACCTGTAAAATTTCATCTCCAGCGCAAGCTTTCGACAGTTATTGCTTCTCATTTGACATTCACGCCATTTTTTGAACCACACCAGTTCAAAATTCATCAGTTGCAACTACGCCACGGCATGTAAAATTCATTATTTTGACCCAAAAATCACTAAAAAAAAATTTTGCACCTAAGAACACTTTTTTTCAAATACTACTACATAATTTTTAAAAGCCCAATTAACTCAGCATTTACCAAAAAAAATCACAAAAAGCCCGATTGACTCGGCATTTACAAAAAAAACTCACATTCCATCACGGAATTTTACAAAAAGCTTGATTGACTCGGCACTCACAAATCTTTTCGCATTCCATCACGGGATTCTACATCAAGCCCGATTTGACTCGGCACTTACAAAATTTTTCACAAAAAACCCGACTTTGCTCGGTACAAAATTTTTGCAAACACCTTTCTGGCAGTCTGAGAAAACGATAGCCCATTCGTTTCTCTCATTCAACAGGAGCTCATTCGCCTTAACACACATCAAACCCAATTTTACTCGATAGCAAGCAAGCAACTCGGCAGCACAGGAAACAAAACACAATTTGTTCTTCCCATGCAATAGGTGGCTAACCACCTATACACATGTCCCTCCCCATGACTAGTCAGAGTTCGCCATCCCAGGCGGCTCCGGACTACTTTGACCCTCGCTCTTCCCAAAGCTCGGTTAACATGGGGGATTCTGTAGACACCATTCCCGGTGTCTCTTAAATCCTCCACCGCCACATGACGAGCAATATGGCACACTCGGAAATGAAGGGCTCCCCACTTCAAGTGAAAGACCCCAAGAAGATAAAACCCAACTCTCACCCCCACCTTCTAGCCCTTGCTCTAAGCTTTCCATAATTTCGAACGATAAATCGGAGTCCCGGATCAAAAGTTATGGATGTATTTGTATTTCGACACAAAATCGAGCATGGAAAGGTAAATGGATCAAATATCCGCCCGAAATCCCCCGAGAATCTCAAATGGACCCAGATCCGTGGACACATACCATATTGGGATTTTTAAGTACAGTGTACATTTGAGTTCTCGACCAATCAAAAATCGATCATACAGCAAAAATCTCAGATTGCCGGGCCAATCCTCAGACCGCCAGGCCGGTCTCAACACCGGTCTGGCGGTGGGAGCATGTGGTCCCGGACTTGTTTTCCTTCGACTCCTTCCGCATTTCGGCCCCTATAAATACATTCTAAACCCCTTCATTCAAGAGGCGACTTTCTGGAGAGAATTAATAGAGCACATTTGGAAACTTAAGAGCCCTTTTTAAGAGAATTAACCTCTCTTTAAAAGAACAATTCTTAAGAACACAATTTTGATTGGCAAGAAACCACAAAACAAATTCACCTACCATCCCAAACACCCCCACTCCACAAAACAAACCACAAAACCACAAACAAACCACAAAAAGCATTCAACTTAGGGTCACTAGCTTGAGGAAGATCCGAACAAGCTAAGGGAACTCCGATCCAAAGGTAGCCATCCCGAGGGCGGTCGACAAAGGGTTATACTTTACTTGATTGTCCAGGTGTAGCCAGAATGTCCTGAATGTATTGAACTACAAAATCTTCTTTATATTGTTAATATTAGGATTTTTTTCTTAGAAACTAACTTAAGTTTCTAACTTTTTGTTGGAAACTACCTATTAAAATTTTTTGGGTAAATTTCAGTGCGGTATACTTAGGTATGGCTAAAATACATATAGGTATATTGACGTTTGAAAAATTACATTGAGTTATACCAATTATGAAAAGCTTAGTGCAAATCACAAATTCGTTGACCGGAGCACATGAGATGACAATAATACCCTTGAAATAGGGTTGAACATATTCTTCTTAAAATGCCAAGATAGAGACTAAAAAATATAAATAAAATAAATAAAAACATAACTAGAAACCAAACTAGTAGAATGTAACTCTACACTTTTCTAAGTAAAAAAATTAGGGTTAAATTCATATCTTGATACAAAAGTTTCAATAAGGTATACTGAGGGTAAAATTGTCATATAATTGTTAAGTCGGGTTGAGGTCATCATTTTATGGCCGTAATCTCAATGTAAATTTTCAAACGTAAAAGTATACCTATGTATATTTCGGCCAAAACTTAGTATACCTCACTGAAATTTACCCTAATTTTTTTTTTTTTGTCAAACACTACCTTCTAACTTGAATTTCCTAAATGTCATACCTTTTAATGGAATGGCCCTAACTTTGTTAGATTAAGTGATGTAAAAAGACCTTTCTACCCCTGTCTTTTAAGTGAAACCCATGGGATGATTTACAGTAAGGGAGGTGAAAAAATTATTTCCCTCTTCATTCCTTTCACCCACAACATTGAGTCTTCATTGAAGTCTCACTTTCTCTCCAACACACACACGTACACTATCTCTCCAATCATCTATCTATCTCTCCGCGATCCTAGAAGCATGTAACTCACAAAATTAACCACCTACTACAATAATTCCACAATTCCATTCTTCAATTATGCATACACATAATCAGATTCAACGACAAAACCCTCAATTTTACACAACAAGAACCCTAATTTTGTGGAAAATCCGATCAATAAAAAGAAATGGAAGAGGTGAGTATTACCATCACAACTACGACCTAAAAAACCTTGTATGCACAGGCCTCTTGCAAAGGGAGCTTCTAAGGGAGAAGGAACGAAAAAAGGGAACAGAGCAGTTGAGTCTTCATTTAACTACCTAACGTTTTAAAAGAGAGGGTCAAAAAGGTCTTTTCACATCACTAACAGAGTTAGGGCCATTCCGTTAAAAGATATCATGACTTCACAAAGGAATACAAATTAGAAGATAGTTTTTGAAAACTCATAATAGGTAGTTCCAACAGGAAGTCGGAAACTTAAGGTAGTTTCTGACAAAAAATTCTTATTATTACTAGAGGACAACTATATAGTTGTTACTAGTTTAGTACCCCATGCGATGCACGACTTTTTTAAAGGAGTAATAGTCTTGTACAACTGTCTAACCGTCAGACGATCCAAATTAGGTGCTACTTTTTCTAATTTAAGGGTTACTTTTAACAACTTAATGGTGACTTTTTACAACTGAGGTTAATTTTATTAGAATAAGCTAAGTTTTAAATGTCACCCCTGAGTGGCTAAAATAGCCTAAAAGTAGCCATAAATTGCAAAAGGTCACTGTTAAAGTGGGTTGTCTAATGGTTAAACGGTTGCACCAATAATTTACAGAAAGTGAAAAAGGAAAACAAAAATTTAACCCTATCTCATCAAATTATCAGATCAATTTTACAAGTGGTCGAAGTACAACACCATGTCACTAAGTCAAAATAGTGTGAGTATTCACTTGAAATTTATACCTTAGCGGCTTAGCCCAATACCAACTTACATAAAAACATCAGTCAAAATCTAAATAGAGCAACCAAAGGAGTAATAAGTAGGAGATGTAACAAATTGATCCTCATTTTCCAAGGCGCCAATTTACCATATTGTCTTTGTGTTTCCATTAGTAAAGCTTTTAGTTTCACAATGAGAACTAATTGAAGCTCAGGTTACGGAATGAAAAAAAATAGAAAAAGGAGGGAGAGCATTTGGGTGGGAAAAAATTTCACCAGATTGCGCCACGTCAGCAGGGATGAAATCAGCATCTTCATGCTTTAGTATATAGTCATAGTTATTATAGAAGATTATAAAACAAATGTCATATAAACCTCTATCGTTGTAGCAATTGGTTGCATAAACCACCGACGTTTAAAATGGGTCATATAAACCCTTGACGTTTCAATATTGGTCATGTAAGCCCTTGGGTGGGCAAAAAATAAGGAGAGTGAATTACACTCTCCGATTTTATAGATTAAAGAAATGTACTATAAATGGAATAAGTTTAATTTTTTTAATCAAACAGTTAATACAATAGATAAACCAACAACGTAATAAAATCGGGGCTCATAATAAGGGGAAAGGATCTCACAACCCAATTTTAATATGCAAAATTTTGTGATACTTACATTGTCTACTGAACAATTTTCCATTTCATATGCATATTTTTGAGATATACATTGTATTATAAGCCCATAGTTTCTTTGGTCCAATATTGTTGCCAAACTTATCATATTTCTGGCTTTATCACCAAAAATCTAGCCTTATGTTTTTCCTCCCCTCCACAAAGAAGGCAAAAACTACACCTAAAAGGATTTGCTAGGTGCATTGATACTACAATATTACCCAACTTAACTATTTTATTTGCCCATATATGAATTACATATGAAATTGTCTCTCCACTAAATTATCTAGAACTAACCATTGATCAAAACTCAAAAGAAATGACAATTTGAAGTTAATAGATACGTAGAATTCCAAGGTAGTTTATAATTTTTTACAAATAAAGTTGTTTACGTTAAGAATTTCTGTAATTCAACTTAATAGCAAAAAAATAAAAGAAAAGCGTAGTGTATTTTTATAATTATTATGTGTTTTTCTATACCTTACTTACACTAATGGAGTGCTACTCGATCAAATTCGAGCAATATAAGGGCCTATATAACCAAAGCTAAAACGTCGAGGGTCTACACGATCCATTTTCAACGTTGATGGTTTTTATGACTTTTGTTGAAGATTATATGCAAGTAAACGCCAGTTTAAGTTCAAATACTCATCAAACAATTAATTGGATGTATTAAAATATTGTGTATTTTATCACTATAGGTTAGAATTAGAATTATACCCCTACATTATTGTACCTCTGATACCAGCTATGAATGCTAGTGACTACGCAAGATTAGATCCCTCATGTGATTGTACTGCCAATATTCCTTGGACTTCACACCTTTGAAATTTTGAGCATAGAAGTTGGCAAAATTCCCCCTCGGTAACACCCACTTTTGTTCTTGACTCCATAATTCTGTACCTCTTCAGTTTACTCTTGCTACTTGCTACTCCATAATACTACTTAATTAATTAATCAAGTTGCTGTTTTAGTCAAATCTTCAGTACTTAATTTCTAGTATTATTAAAGTGAGACATAAAAGTACAATGATAAGTGTAAAGCTACTCTATAACAGTAGAGAGTGACACTTCATTAGTCAAATATTATGCCTTTGACTGAAATAATAATAATAGGCTCCTCCATATGGAGTTTACGCGAGTCCACAAGAAATGAGTAGTACTTATATTAACAAATTGAATTATAATTATAAAAAGATGAGACAATTGGGGATAGATTGGTTCAGTTCCTCGAGCTAATTATTTTGAATATTCGTTCAAGATGTCAGCTATATTGATTGTCGAATCTAAAGTATACTATATAGAATACTCGTATATAAAAAGTAAAAACCATCACTAAAAGGTCAAATCTCGTTAATTACTTTCACCTAATTATCTAGAGTACTACTAAAATACAATAATTGTGATTGAAATATGTCAACTAAAATATTGCAAAAACAAGGCAAGAAAAATATTGTACATAAAAAATTGAAAATTTTGTTGCAAATAATGTGAACTATTGGCGAGTTCGTTGCAGATAATAATACTATCACGTTTACAAATTGCACCAAAACCAAAACTATTAACAATGTATCAGGCTGTAATACCAAATGGGTCTTTTTAATAGACCTTTGCCGCTAGAGTCTTTAAAGCAGCTTCGTTAGTAATTGGGTCTTTTAAAATCATAGCTCGTGCATATTTGTCCAAACATTGCAGCTTCGAACAAAAATTCCGCGAAAAATAATTGTTGCCCATTTTCTTCCATTTATTCTTGTAAGATCCAGTCGGGTTGGAATTTAAGTACGTTAGTAATTGTTAAAAATTGGAAAATAATAAGTTGAAAATGCCAAGTATGAGCATACAAATAAAGTTAATACATATTAGCACTTATCAGAAGGTGTTTTATTGACAATAGATCCCGCAGTTAAAACATACTCCCCTAAATTAAAGCTCCAATTTGCAATGAATCTAAAAAACAAAGGGCCCTAGCATCATCTAATATATGTTGGTGTTTTCTTTCCACCCAGCCATTTTGGTGCAGTGTCCCAACACACGAACTTTGAAAAATAATTCCAATTTCATCAAATTAGGTCTTAGAGGTTTAAGCTTGGTGCTATTGTCATTACGAACAATTTTTACTACCTCATATTTATGAGTAAGAAAATAAACCCATACAACTCTAGAAAATTATTTACCATAGTCAAGCAATAAGATGCACTCCATGAAGGGGCCCTAGATACTCCTCAAAGATCACAATGTGTCAATTGAAAACAAGAAGCAGATCTACTATCACTTTAAACAAAAATCTCTGAAGTTTGATTTGCTCTAAAACAAACATCACATGGTTCATCTGGTGTTCTACTTTTATTCTTAATATCAGGAATTAGAGATACTCGATATTTGGAGGGATGTCCGAGCCTGCAGTGCCACAACGCCATGTTGTCAACAAACATCACATGGTTTACACCCTTGCTCCGTTGCTCTAAAGAGGTAGACCCCGTGATGCTGCTCACGCGCTCCAATCAAAATCCTCGTAATGTGGTCCTGTATCGCACAAAGCTTTTCAGTGAAAGTGATAGCACAATCTAAATCTTTCAAACAAACATGCAACTGAAAGAGTATCATGATCATTTTGGGAACAAACAAAACATAGAAAATAAATTTGTTGTTGCCTTCAAATGACTTGTCGACCTCTGATTACTAGGATGGTGCACGATTGGTAAGCCCCAACTCACCTCTCCCCCGAGCAGATAAGATTGAGCTTCATGAGCAGAGTCTAGCTGCTAAACAATGACACCTTCATTCTAAAATCAATGCCTGGAATTTTTATTAAGTCTGAGCTGCAACGCTAGCAATCCGCGGTTGTTTGCCATGTTTTGGGTGCTCGCTCCCTTCTTTTGAAATTTAGTAGTGGTAATCTGAAGAAAATATGGAGGACATATGGTGTTGAGAAATTTTTGAGAATGGAGAATGAGCTGGTTGTGGTTCGATTTCACTCAATTGCCAATAGAGATGAAGTTATACATGTATCATTTTGATTTTTTTTTTTATATAAAAAAAAATTATTATTGTACATACTTGGTCTGAAGACATTCAAACTGCTTACATGAATGTTCATTCCATATCGATTTGAGTTAAACTTCATTATCTTGAAATTTTGGCGACAAACTAACTGCCCTAAGCAAACTAGCAAGTCTCATAGTGACACCTGTAATGATTGACAAGGCTACCCTTGAGAAGACAAATATCAATTATTCAAGAATTTTAGGTTATGTTGACTTCAANATTGAAACCTATTCAGTGTGACTTCTATAAGGGCTTGGGCTTTGGTCACTCTGAAGATAAATGAAGAAAAAAAACCCAATGGTATGACTTCCAAAGCAACCTGCTAATAACCAGACTAAGGCTCCTGGTGCATCCCAGGTCCAACCTGAAGAACCTCTGGCAAAATAGTGTAGTATTCGGTGCAAATAAAGATGTTGCTAGCAAAGACAAACAAGTGTAAATTTCTCAGCAGGATTATTGGTTTCTGCCTCATAGAACCACAAAATCTCACCGACCTACAAAAACACAAATTGTGCAACCTCTCAACCAGTATTGCAGAATCCTTTTGAGGTCCTTATTGGGAGTGAAGTACATCATGATATGCCAATGGAGGGTAGATCAGTTGCTAACCCCCCATTATGGCATTCCACATGGATATCCGGTGAAGCACGTGCCGAATGTGTGAGGGCAAAACAATCAGTTCACGTAATTTTTTCGCCGGTAAAAACCATAAGGTGGTGAGGGTAGTAAGGAATTAAATTTTAAGGTGGTTTTATTTAAAACTTTTGTTGGGGTTTACGGTGGGAAAATGGGAATAAATCAATGACAAACGCAGATTTTTACGTGGAAAACCCAAACGGGAAAAATCACGGAAGAATTGTTATTCAATCAAAGATTAATGAAAATCCTCACTCAAACACACACGATCTCCCTAAACCGTATTTACGAACACAGGGAACCCTTTGTGTTTACCGGCCCTCTCAAGAACACCAACTACCTTCTTGAATCTCTCTCTTAAGAACAGTGACTAATTTCTCAAGCATATCTAACCCTTAGCCTAACATCATATTCATAGGCCTAAGGAGGAATCATAACTCAAACATAATTCGAAAACTAAAAGATGTAGGACTCTTTACTAGTCCTAGAAAGATTACAGTTGCAATTAATACGAAACTCTCCTTAAACTAAACTTCATAATACAATCACAATTAATTAGGAAAGTGGATAATAAGCTAGATCTCCTTAATATTGCAAACAGACGCCGAGCGAATCGCCTTGCCAAGCAAGCCAAGAGCCCACGGAACAGTTGTGCGCGACTGTGCAGAACAGGGCACGGTCATGCACTGGGCCGTTGCAGATTGCACACCGATTTGCCCGGGTGGCGTGGCCATGCCATAATGTGGCATAGTCGTGCTGCCCCCCCTCCCCCCCTCGCGCAACTTTGCACTTCTTCGCTTTATGCGATCGATTCCACGTAACTCTCGACCACCCTGGATCCAACTTCTGTCGGACTTGCGAAGCCCAAAAAATTTATATAAAGTAGTTCGATAAAAATACTTGACCTTTAAAAGTTGGTTTCAGAAATTTTTTTCTAATAATATTCAATTATATCAACTATCATGTATTCTTGCTAAATCTGAGTGGAAATCTCAATAGCTTCTATATCACCTCTATTTTATTCTTATTTGTAATCCATATGTATTGACTTCTATTATACGAAACGAACGTTATGCAGAGTTGGGAGATAGAGCATAGAGGAAACGTTGAGTCAGTGTCAGTGGTAATTTATCTCCAATGGCAGCGAGTGGGCTAAGTTAGTGTAGTACCGTCACTGTGGCAGAAGCAGGGCCAATTGGTAAGTTTGATCACAATTCATCACCGTTCTTGTCCCAATAGAATCCTTTTTCACATATCAACAAATCTAACGGGAAAAAACACACTCACACACAGAGAGAGAGAGAGAGACACTGATCACTGAATGAATCAATAGTTATGATTTTGTTACAGTCAATTATTATTATGTGTGTGCATGATCTGAATGGATCAAAGAAGTGGATAATACTAAAGTAATGGGACACTAGACAGGCCACTCATATATAGTAACAGTTTAATGTCACTAAGAAATAAAATGGCCGAGTACCATAGAAATGTGTTATATCAAATCAAACAACTTTTAGTGAATGGGACTCTGATTGTTGTTGTTTTCTATCGATCATTTTACACTATCTCTAACTGTAAAGTTGCCCTATGGAAATATCTTAGACTTGTTGCCAAACAAAAGAGAAAGGTCACTTGTATATATTGGTATTATGGTATGCTTTAATTGCATGCTTATTATTAGGTCATTTGTATACTTATATAGTGTGTATGTATAGAGTGTAGACTATAGTGTATATTGCAATATACTACTCCCCCGTCCCACTATTACTTGGCCATTGTATGCATAGCGTTGTCTAACTCAATGCTATATATTGTATTATTCATTTTTAAATAATATAAAAATAACATCCAATAATCTCTACCATCAATCTATTTACCCATTTTAATAATTATCCCTCTCTATTTCTTTCTCTACATATCAAATTTCACCATCTCTTTGACGTTGTAGTGTATAGTACAATGGCCACGTAATAGTGGGACGGAGGGAGTATGAAGTTACACAAGATAATATGCTTAAGCACATAATATATAGGAGTAACATTCTTAAGGACCCATCTAACCGTTAGCGGCCATATTTGCTGTTTTATTCCAAACTAACTTAAGGGTCCATGGATGAGCTAGAAAGGAGTATAAAATATAGGAAAAATTCCACTTTTGTTACTTGTATTATGGCATAATCATTTTTTGGTGACCTTAATTTTGCATATTCCCACTTTGGTTACCAGTAATTTGAAAATTAGTTTCGCTTTGGTGATTTCCGTAGTTCCGTCAAATTGGCTGTTAGTTTACCACACATGCATCATATAATAACAACACAGTATCCATTACCACACACAAAACAACATTCAAAAACATTTTCCACTTAAAAAACAAATAAAATAACCCTAATAGAGAAGAAAACAGTACTAATAAGGGTTCTGAA